>PVHX01000625.1:0-140000 GCA_004024805.1 Geosciurus inauris
AATATTACTCAGCAATAAGAGAAAATAAAATTATGGCATTTGCAGGTAAATGGATGGAGTTGGAGAATATCATGCTAAGTGAAGTAAGCCAATCTCAGAAAACCAAATGCCGAATGTACTCATTGATAAGTGGATGCTGATCCATAATGTGGGAAAGGACATGGGAACAAAGGTGGATCTCCATTCACAGGGGTGTAAGTGGGGAGGGAGCATGGGGACAGCAAGGGTGGTGGAATATGATGGTCATAATAACCCTAACTTTATGTATGACTGCATATATGATGTGATTCTATGCAACTTACAACTAGAGAATTGATATGTTATCCTCTATCTATGTACAGTGAGTCAATTTACACTGTCAACATGTAAGCCTAAATAAAACAAGAATAAAAATTAAAAACAAAAAAGCAAAGAGGAGTTGCAGAGAGTGGCACAGGGACAGAATGCTGCAATATTAAATACATGGTTAAAGGACCTCACATAGGCTGACGTCTGAGTAAAAGATATAAAGAAGAGAGGGAACTGGCTCTACAGGTAACTGGGGAAAGAGCCTTTCAGCAGAGCAACAGTATGTGCAAAGTATTTTAGGTATACCAAATTGAAGCTCAGATACAATAAGGAATATAGAACCAGAAATGGTAAATAAGTGAGTAATCATAAAGTAAGTTTTAAAAGAATTTGTACGTATGAGAACTTTTTAAGGATAGAGATATAGATGTTGGTGTAGATATAGACGTAGATGTAGATAGTTGTGTAGTTCAAAGTATCTATAGAATTTAAATGTCTGGGCAAATACTACAAAGGGAAAAATGGAAGATACTATTCTAAATTTCTCATATTATACATTAAGTGGTGTAATAGTGTGCGATATTATTCTATAAGAAGGTAAAAACACATAGAAAACCATAAGCAATCACTAAAAGTGGAACAAATCACTGGGCATGGTGGCGCATGCCTGTAATCCCAGCGGCTCCAGAGGCTGAGGCAGGAGGATCATGATTTCAAAGCCAGCCTCAACAATGGCGAGGTGCTAAGCAATTCAGTGAAAACTTGTCTCTATATAAAATACAAAATAGGGCTGAGGATGTGGCTCAGTGGTCAAGTATTCCTGAGTTCAATCTCCAGTACCAAAAAAAAGAAAAGAAAAGAAAAAAAAATAATATGCCCAATAAGCTCTCAAGGTAGAAATAAAAGAGAATACTAAAAAACAGTTATTTGAGTCAAAAGAAAACAGAAAAGAGGGTAAAGAAGGAAGGAACCAATGTGAGAAATATAAGATAAATAATAAGGCCATATTAGTAATTATATTAAATGTAAATAGTCTAACATACCAATTTAAAGGCAGACTTGATGAAGAAGCAAGACCCAAATAATTAGCTAATATTTTCATGTGGAAATTTCTTTCTCACATTTTGGAAAATATATATATTTCAGTTAAGAAATTAGGGAAACAACAAAGTATAAATCATAGGTACATATTTAAGCTTAACAATAAATATAGGGACATTACTGGTTTTAAGGAATCCACTGATGTCAACTGAAAAGTAAGAGCCAGAAACATGGGCATGCAGAGTCTAAGGTTAAGATAAACATTTATAGGAACCAAGGAAGGAGCAGATTGGGGAGAAGCAGCCATAAATCTGATCACCTAGTCTTAATCCTAGCTTTTGCCATGTTGTAAATATGTGTTTGTGGAATACTCCAAGGTGAAAAAGTGATCTAAAATCTGAACAAGAGAAAGGCATATGGTAAAATAAAAATCAAGATAAGCAGGCAGAAAAATTTTATTATGAAAAGAAGATAATCTCATATGAAGGAACATGTCACCTTAAAGTCCAATTTGCAGGCGTTTTTGACGCAGTTTTAGCTATTCAATCAACATCAATGCCAAAAAAATGAAAGACTCTTTCTGTATTTGTAGCATTTGTCTAAAACAACAATCAAAAGTAGCATATAGGACAATTAATACTTGGTGCATTTTAATTTTTTTAAATGATACCTATGGATATTAAATTTTATGGTATAATTTTATGTGACATTTACTTCAGGTTAGTACCCTTTTAAAAAATATTTTCTATAGTCAAACATCTATGTCAAGCAGAAATAATTTCTGTATGCTATGAAAAATATCTGTGTATAATTTTGTACTTTAGCAAGAAAATGTTATGAAAAGTACAGAATAATGTTAAGAATTCCAAGATTTCCTTGGAATTCTATTTTTTAGTCCAGAATACCAAAGATGAACACTCATCTGTAAGAAACCTACTTTAAAAATAAATACACAAGTAGCTTAAAAGAAAAGCAAAGGAAAAGTTTTGTATGTAAGAACTAATTATGAGGAAACTGCTGTGACTATAAAAAGTAGACATCAGTACAAGGACTATTACCAGAGATAAAAAGAAATGTTTCATAAGGACATATAATGCTTGAATTTTTTAAAAAATCAAAAATTTAAACATGGATGCACCAAAAATAAATCTTCAAAGTATGTAAAGAAAATATGGTAAAATTAAAAGAGGGGAAGACAAATAAAAGCTAGTTGAAGATTTCAACCCTTTCCTCTAAGTAATTGACAGAAGAAAGGACACATAAATCCCGATTCGATCAATAGGACTTAATTGACATTTGTTGAACATTATACTCCAAATAAGTATGTTCGTTTGGCATTTCTGTGACTGACATACCTAACAAGAACAACTTAGAGGAGGAAAAAATTATTTTGGCTTGTGGTTTCAGAGGCCCTTCTCAATTCATGGTTGACCAACTGCATTGATTTAGGCCTCAGGTGAGATAGAACATCATGGAGGAAGGGTATGGTGGAGGGAAATTGTTCAGCTCATGCCAGTCTAGAAGCAGAGAGCAAGAGAGAAAGGGGTTAAGGGGCAAGTAAACCTTTCCAGGTCACTCCCCAGAGACCTACTGCCTCCAACTAGGTCCCACCTCCCAGTAGTCCATCCAGCTATTAAAAGGTAAGGTCAGGGTCCTCATGATCTAATCACCTCCCCAAAGCCCCACCTCTGAGCACATAAGACTTTGGGGGACATTGCAGATACAAATCATAACAATCCACAAAATACGTTTTCTTTACAATACATATAGAACATTATTTACCATGGTAGACAATATGCTGAACCGTTACAAAAAGTAATTGCATTTAAAAGAATTGAATATCATATATCATATAGGATATATTTCTAATATCCTAGAAATCAATGATTAAAAAGAGATTTAAATAATACTCAAATATTTGGGAAAATATTTGGATCAAAAGGAAATCACAAGAAAACATTCCAAAAAGTTCAATTTATATAAACAAACACAGCATAACACATTCATCCAATGCAGCTAAAAACAATTCTTTAGAGGAAAAGGTGCTTATTTTGAAGAAAAAAATATCTAAAAGAAAAGATATAAATTTACACCCTCAGAAACTAGATCAAATTAAACCCAAGTTAGAAGAAATAAGAATGAGCAGAAATCAATAGAAATAGAAATATACAAACTGTAGACAAAAATCAATGAAACCAAAAGTTGTTTAATTGAATAAAATCAATTAGCCCTTAGACAGATCAAGATAAAAGAGAAAACACAAATGAACAATAATAAGAATGAAAGGGAGAATCTTACACAGATCTTAAGGACATTTCAAAGATAAGAAGGGCGTAATATGAGCAACTTAATGTAAATAATTTCAACAACTTAGAAGAGATGAAAGACATGGCAAAGATATAAATGAAATAGAAATTTGAATAGCTCTAGATGTGAGCAACAAGAAGTAATTAAACAACTTCTTACAATGAAAACTATGAATCCCATTGGCTTCACTGATTACATTTAAAAGGTGAATTAAACCAACCATCAAAGAAGTAGAATTGCATCTTGCATAAGAAGTTAAGTTCTCAAGGCTGTGTAGACTCCTAACTATAAGCATCAAAAACCAAATCAGAACAAGAAAAATTGAAGACCAAGAAAAATTACTCAAAGGGTTTTGAATAACTTTTATAACCAAAAGGAATATAGAGCCAGATTTGGAAGTGGTGTGACTGGAAATCAAGCCTCAATCGTGCCACAGAGGTACGTGGTCACAACTATTAAGCCCAGACATCATAGACTATACTACCCACACCATAGGCCCTACACTCCATCACCCATATTTTCATTATGCTATTGGTGCCACAGGAAATAAGATGTGGGCAGTATTACTGCTACTATGTTCTGCAGAATGGAGCCCATGTCATCTCCCCTTTATGGCCTCATTAAGGTTTAATTCAACGATGCATGCCCCTGTGCCCTATTTGCAAGGGAAGATGGAAAGGACCTGACAATTTTGACTTCTAGGGTGTCAAGTGGGTTTTGCCTTGTGAAATGGAGAAGAGCTCATATTTAGGAAGGGGGACCAGATGCTTGGGCAATTGTAATGACACATGCCTAGTAATACATATAGGTGAATAAAATCATGTCTGATCAAAATGACCCTTAAAAAAAAATCCCTTAAATAGTTGTTACGGTTTAGATATGAGTTACCCTCTGAAAGCTCACATGTTAGACAACGCAAGAATGTTCAGCAATCAAATAATTGGATTGTGACAGCCTTAATCTAGTCAGTGGATTAATCCACTAGTGTGGATTTACTGCATGGTAACTGAAGGCAGGTAGGGTGTAGCTGGAAGAAATACATCACTGGGCATGTGCCTTTGAGGCTTATATCTTGTCCCTGGCGAGCAGAGCGCTCTCTGGGCCTCCTGGTTGCCATGTACTGAAATGCTTTCCTCCGTCACGCCTTTCTGCTATGATGTGCTGCCTCACCTCAGGCCCAGAGCTATGGAGCTGGCCCACCATGGACTGAACCTCTGAAACCATAAACCAAAATAAACTTCCCCTCCTTTAAGTTGTCCTTTTCCAGTCTTTAGGTCACAACAACACAAAAACTGACTAAAACGTGAGTCCAGTCATATGCCTATGTATACAGAAGTCAGTTTTGAATAGTCATTCAGGGCCAGTTTTTCTTTTTTCTTCCCCAGGGTTGGAATAAATTGTTGATACTTCAGCTGGGTAGCAGATGATACAGCTGGCTTATGTTAAGAGACCATATAATATGATATATATGTGTATGTTTAAAGACACAGTATGTATTTAAACTCTAGGTTTACACGAGGATGGTAGATCCTTACACTACAGCCACCAGCCACACTATTGAAACTATTATTTTTTTTCTCCTCCTCTACTACCTCTCAATCTTTATCTCATCCTCTCCTCCCCCTATTAAGCAGAGAATCCCACCAGTATGATGCTTGTGTGATGTGACTCAGCTGTTTTCCTGTGGCTCCCTGGCAGCTGGGGCAGAGATTTTATCAACACTTTCTTACATCACTCTCTTATATCAACTTCTAGAATTTCAAAGCAGGGATAAAAAAAAAAAAAAAAACCACCAAAATGTTGAACTTTTTGTTTTATAGATGGGCAAGCCTGGTTTGAAGGAAGGGCAGGACTTGTCTGAGGCCTCAGACCACGGCTGTGGCTCTCAGTACTAGAACCGGACTGTCTATTAATGCATCTTCTTGCACATATTTTCTTACTTTCCAAGGTCCAGACTTTGAGAGAGGGGGCTGGAATCTCTTGGCATTAAGAGTCCTACAAAGCCATTGTTCTGAATCTGTTCTCTGCTTCCCAGCCCTGTGATAAGAATATCCTAGAAACTGGATTTTTCTATAAAAAACCTTTCCCCATGTGGACTGTGTACTTTCTGCCTCAAATTCTCTTTGGCAGTTTCACAGTTTTTAAAAATACTTGAGTATCTCTTTAACTTTGTTTCTCCTCCTTATTGTAAAACTTCATTTTTCTCTTGTGCTTCTTCCAGGAATGCTTCCACCCTGCTGGGGCCGTCCACCTCTCTCTTCCTCCCTCTCTTAATTCCTGATTTTCCCTCTGCCTACTTTCCATTGGCAACATCTCTTCAAACTCCATGCTTGGATTTATCCTCTTTAAACCAAATACAGAGTGTGAAGAAAGAACTGAAACTTGTTCCTGGTGGCCTTTACAAACCCTTAATTAGATTCAAATATGAAAATCCAAGTCCAAAACATCTGGAAAAGAAACCCTGGTCTTGCTTCCCTGGAAGATAGATATACCAGCTGGACTGCAGCTCCATGCTGGTTTTAGATGTGAAAAAAAAAAAGAAAAAGAAACATGGTATGTGGGATGAACCAAGGCTGACCTAAATAATGGTTAGCAATTTCTGACACTGCTGTGACTTCTGTTTTTTTTCTGAGACTCAAATGCAGAGGGTGGAGTTAAATGTAATCCTAGCTTATTGCCTCTTATAGCCACCAATCTCTGCAACACCCCTCTTTCAATTTGTTGATTATTCTCTTTTAATCTGGTTCTCTTTCCCCCATAGAAAATCAGTTCCATAGTATATTATTATCTGTACATTAGTATGTGTCCCTGACAAGTACGTACTGTTAGTGTGTGTGCATTTTAGTTTATAGAAATGTCATATATCTATCTGTCTATCTCTCTCTCTCTCTCTCTCTCTCTCTCTCTCTCTCTCTCTCTATATATATATATATATATATATATATATGTATATATATATATATATATATATACACACATTCCATTGCTTTGAAAAATGTATGTTTCTACATTTTTTTTTATACTGGAGATTGAAGCCCAGGGATGCTTAACCACTGAGCCATACTCCCAACACTTTTTGTATTTTGAGACAGGGTCTTGCTAAGTTGCTTAGGGCCTTGCTAAGATGCTGAGGCTGGCTTTGAATTTGTGATCCTCCTGCCTCAGCCCCTGGAGTTATTGAGAGTACAGGCGTGCACCACTGGGCCCAGTTCCACGTTTTATTTATCTTCCCAGGGATGGACATGCAGGCCCCAAACTCCTTCCTCCACAATTACTATTGGACCAATATCCATGTGTCCTTTATGGTTCTCTGTGAGAATTACAAGAGATAGATCCAGTGCTAAAACTCCTGGATCACAGGGTATGATGGATGAGATGGTGGGACACTCAGATATCCTCTTCCAAATCAAGGGAGCCCCGGTTACTGGGAATGTTGTCTGCAGGGGGATGAAGAGAGCTGCCTTGCCCAAGGCCCATGTCCCTGTGTCTGGTGGGCCAAACGGACAGCTCTGAAAGGCAATCCAAGCTCTAGGGCTCCGTGTAGGAGGGTGTAATACTTGAGGCGCTTATGGAGATTGTGCTCCAGTCCAACGTCTATAGATTTCACTCTTCTGAAATGTTGATCTCGCCGGGCGCGGTGGCTCAAGCCTGTAATCCCAGCACTTAGGGAGGCTGAGACAGGAGGATCGCGAGTTCAAAGCCAGCCTCAGCAACGGCAAGGTGCTAAGCAACTCAGTGAGACCCTGTCTCTACATAAAACACAAAATAGGGCTGGGGATGTGGCTCAGTGGTCAAGTGCCCCTGAGTTCAATCCCCGGTACCAAAAAAAAAAATAAATAAATAAAAATAAAATAAAAATAAAATAAAATGAAATGTTGATCTCGAGCACGCTCTCTAGTCAACTTTCTGATGTACTGCTTACCCTGAGTATCTGTTTTCTAGGGAAGCCGCCTGAGTTGTAGATAGGCTGTGTTTGACTCAGTAGTGGTGGTGGATGCACCAGCAATACTGTCCCATGCACAGCAAAAGTGTCCACTGATCCCTCATCCCTGAAAATATGGAATTTTCTAGAAGCCTAAATTTTTATTTTTGCAAATATATTGGATATAAAATGGTATCTTTTTTGTTTTAATTTACATTTCTCTGGTGGCTAATTATTTTCTCAGTCTCTTTCTTTACATTTGTTACCTTTTGGAGTTTTCTCCTCAATTGCCTGTAAACATATAATTTGGTCATTTTCCTTTGGGGGTTATTGTCTAGGTATTAGCCCTCTTCACTTTTGGCTTATTATCTTTATTCAAGGTATCCTTTACTGGTCCAAAAGACTTAATTTTCAGGTGATCAAATCTGTCAGATTTGTTTTGCCTGCCATTTGAGTTTTGAAATTCTATTTAGAAAGTATTCCCTGCTCCCAAAGTCACAGAGATATTCTACTTTCTTCTAAAAATCGCCTATTTTAACTATTCAGATTTTTCATATTTTAACCCCATAAACATCCACTTGAATGTGCCATTAAGGGGAGATTTTGTTTTCTATTCCTCCCAAGTGTGATGAGTGATCTAGTTTTCTCCCAAAACACATTTGGCCTTTCTCCTTAGACTTGCATTTCTGTATGTCTACTGATTTATCTTTCCTTTGCTAGTACCACACCATTTATATCACTGTGAGTTTGTAATATGACTTTATATTTGGTACAGCAATTCTTCCCTCTTTAATCTCCTTTTTTAGTATCAAACTGGTGATTTATATATATATTGACTTCACCTAATTTTAGAACAATTTTAAAGGAAATTTAAATTTTAGAGTAAATTTTTCAATTTTCTAAAAATTCCAGCTGGACTTTTCATTTGGATTGAATTTATGGAGTAAGTACAAGAAAACTGCCATGCTTATCATGTTAAGTTATGCCTCCAGAGTTTTTAAAGTATTATTTCTTCATGCTTTACATACTGTTGCTGTTGGGAATGGTGTCATATATTTTTAAGTTATTTTTCCTAGTTGATAAAAAGAAACATTATTGATGTTTGTCATGTTCCATCCAGGCATCTTTTTTTTTTTTTTTTTTTTTGTACTAGGAATTGATCTTTTTTTTTTTTTTTTTTGTACTAGGAATTGAACCCAAAGGGGCTTAACCACTAAGCAACCCTCCCAGTTGTTTTATATTTTATTTAGAGACAGGGTCTCACTAAGTTGCTGAGGCTGGCTTGGAACTTGTGATCCTCCTGTTTCAGCCTCCTGAGCCGCTGGGATTGTAGACATGTGCCACCACACCAGGCTTCCATCCAGCCATCTTGCTGAACTTCTCCCACCATCCTTATTGAGATATAATTGATGAATAAAGTTCTTTCTTATTGGTTAAAACAATTCTTCTGAAGATGAAGGCTTTTCTGCTGGTATGTTTGTTTGGTACATTATCATTTCACCTGCTGACGACCACCTGCCACTTCACCTTCCTCTTTCTGTATGGACAGCACATAATTTTCTTTCCTCAATACCAAGGTAAAAACAAAAATTGCCTGTTATTCTTAGTTTACCAAAGAATGTGAATTGCAACGGTTAGAACTTTACTTGACCAAAGCATACAGGATGTGTGACATATACATACCTATTGTGTCTTTCAGTCCTTTCTGTGACCCGCTTCCCAAATATTTGTTTCAATGACTATTTTTCCTCACTCCTACAACACTAACCCCCAATTTGAGCCAAGGCCTCAGGAGGCCTCCTCAGTTTCCACTTGCCTTCTTATGTTTTTGCCATCATGGTGAGAAGAACATGCCTATGGAAGTGAGGATCAGAGCTGAGCTACATGTCCAGTCCAGCCAAGACTGAGTGGGTCCAGCTGATTTTCAGATGCAAAGACTAACCCCTCCAAGATCAGTCAACCCCCACCTCAGCCCACAGATATGTGAACTAAAGAAACGCTACTGCTGCATACACTGAGGTGGCTGCATCGTAGGACTTTTAATTACTCAACAGTTGCCAGCTGCAAATGTGTCACATACCAATACTCTCTTTTTTCACCATCCCAGATAAAAGTTCTAACCAATAAAGGGAAAGGTTCCCCCATTGCTTCTATCCTCAAGTCTGCTCCTTGTTCCCCCAATAACAGCCTGCAGGATAGTGGACTCACCACTGTGAGCACCATTTAGAAATAGTGCTGAAGCTCACTGGGGGCCTCGGTTATTATCCCAAGGGAACAAGGCAACCTTGGAGAGCTGGACTTTAAACACTACTCTAACAAAGTTAAAGGAACCCCAAGTAATTCAAAAATGTCCTGTGCCTAGGAAGCTTGGAAGCATAAATGGTTGTAGGCACAGTTCTTACTTGCAATCTCCAAGTAGAGACAGCAATTTCCAGAAAGGCCCCAGATTGTGTAGGTTTTTGCTACCAACCATTCATTCTGCCTAAACTTTGGCAAGTAGGATTACCACAAAGGGTGTTGGCAGAGCCGGCAGCTGCCAGATCGGCGAGCCCAGCCGGTGTTCTTGGTTGGGATCACGTTTTTTCCTAACAAATTCTTATTGTTGTCCACAGTTTTATGGCTTTGCTGGAGACCCTAGTATCAATTTTAGTTGAAAACGCTGCAAAAACAAAAAGGTAATGCCACTTCCCACACTGTTTCAAAAGGTTTTTAAGTGGAAAAAGGTATTTAGTATTTTTAATAAGCATCTTCAATACTATTGAGTTGGTTTCTTTGTTCATATCACAAGATTAATTATGCTGTCAGACACTTTCAAGGCCTGCTTAACAAAGATTCAGTGATATAATGGTTTGCTTTGCGCTGCCTTTTTTCTGCATAGCAATCACAATCAGCATTAGACAATTTAAAACCCTTTCACCAGCCGGAAGTTCTGAAGAGCCTTTTAATCAACAAAAGTAATTTTGCAAACAACTAGATACAGCATTTTTCATATTAACTAACTTGCATTTAAACTCTGCAGGCTTGATTCTTCCCGGTCTCTTATTTCAGGAAACTGGGTTATTCCCATGGACTAGAATCCAAAGGTAGGGATCATAACACACTCTCTGCCCTGGGTACCCCCAATTTTCATGTCTGGTTACCTCCTTTTGCTTATTAAAAAAGATAGTATCCGTACTCAAATGTAATTCATTCATTTTAATTATCTTTTAATATACATATCTTACCTAATCGGCTAAATTACCTCTTTTTTTTTAATTTGGTTGCAGAGACAGCTTTATCTTGTCATTTTTTTTAACAATCACAATTTGTGTTGATGTGTGTTAGTTTTATATGGTTTTTAAAAAATGCGTTTTTATGTTATTTGTATATGCCTTGAACTAGAAAATGATATGTGTAACACTTTTGAGATTTTAAAATCCACTCTTTTTCCCCCCTTTTGATATTGGCAATAAGTAAGCTGAAGCTGAAATTCTCTGCTCACACAGAGGCATCCCCATTCAATACTAAAGGTTTTGAGGTTTTGGACTTGAAAGATGCTTTCTTTGGGCGCTGTAGCAGATAGACACATTTAGCTTCTTCTCTCTCTTTTTTAATCAGACACATTTTTTTAAAATGAAACTAACCTGTTAATGACACCTTTAAAACATTCATTTAAAAAAAGAGAGAGAGAGAGGAGGAAAGAAAGGCCCAGCCAGCAGGGGTAATTTGTAGCATTGCTGTGTGTAGTAATTAGCCACTGCAGCCGTGATGCCTGCACCCTAAACCCCCATGTGTTTGACACTATTTCAACCCTGGTGAGAAGTGACCCAGGGATCTGGAGCCACAGGACACAAGGAGCAAGTCCTGTCACAAGAAATAACAGGGTCAGGAGACACAACTAATGAAGTCATAGCAACTGGTGCACAGAGCCAATCAGAAAAAGCGCCAATCTGTAAATGAGGATATAATTAGCAGAAAAAATAACATGCTTTGGTTGAATTCGAGGGGAGCCTGTAATGACTGGATATTGAGAAAGATTCCGAAAGATTAGAGCAAACATTATGCAACAAAGAATACCTAATTAGGGGGAAAAAGTGAATATGCCTTAATTAGAGGGAAATACATGATTGAAAGACGCAAAGTTGTCTTTTAATATGAATGTAGTAATGAAGGTTAGCGCAGATCTCCTGGTTCGGCTTAGCAAAGTACTCTGCGAATTAGTGGGAACGACACACATCTCTTCACAGATGGTGCTTTTTGCAAGGAGATGCAGAGAAGCACTGTGAGCGTCCTCTGCCCCTTTTGAGTGGAGAGTACATAATGTCCATAGTATAGGTAGATACCTGTCTCAGTGCCCCCAAACTCCACCTTTTGGAACATGGCCACACCTACAATGTGTCATAGTGCTCAAAATGCAGAAAACAGATCATTCAGTGCCAAATTATACATATATATGTATCTCTCCGTGAGTCTGCATCTACATATGTAGTTTCCCTTTGAAGTTTTTCTTTCTGATTTGTAATAGGCAAAGTATGCATTTTATTTAGGGAATTAAAACAGTCCTCCCTCCCAAACCACCTAGCCCAAGTAGGTCTGTCTTGTTACCCCAGCAGTGTTCCAGAGGACTTTTTATGAGCTATGAAAATGAGAAAACAATGCTACCCAGCAGCCCTTACTTCACAGTAGCCGATATTTCAGGACTACAAGCAGCTACTAATTTTTCCCCTAATAGACAAACTACATGTTGTTTCAATTCCTCTCTTTTTTCCCTTTTTGCCAAACTGTTCTGAGTATTGATTTTCATTTATTTTACACAATTCTTAATTGTCATCATTAGCTATCTATGCCACATCCCCCTGCTTAAATATACCCTGTCAATTTTGCAGCATATTTATAGATTAATTTAAATGTGTTTTTAAATTTATGACCGCATACCTTTGGTATGTTGGTAACATTAAAATACTTATGGTACAGAATTTTTTAATTAAAACTATTCATCAAAGAAAGTCCAGGTAGTGAGCATCTCCTTGTTTGCGGTGGGGGTTCTGGCAGCCAGAGCAAGCAAAATAATAGGTCAATTAAAAAAAATCTAAAGATAGCGTTTCCAAAGATCCAATTGTTTAATGAGCATTTGCCAACTGATCCCCCCCCTCCAAATTAAATTATGAACTTGATTTTTAGTTATGGGCTTTAGGGCTGCATGTGGCAGAAGAAGAGAAGAAGAAAGAAGGAAAGGAGCTGCTCTCTCCCCAGCTGCCTGCAAACAGCGTTTGGATCTTAGAGTCCAGCAGGCAGGGCAATGGGGACCCTTTTGGGAAATTGACACCCTGAAATCTGGTAAAGGCCACATAGCTCACCCAGTCCCAGTGCTTTGAGTCTTCCCTGTCATGCTAACTTTGTATGTCCCTCTTAAAACCCACAGCCCCACCCTGGCAGGCTTCTCTTTGAAGCCTTGGTCTGAGAGGGAGAGTGCCTGTCACCTGGTCCAAGCAGGGTGCTGAGCTGCTACTGAAACAGATTTTCCTATGATGTACATAGGACAGGGAAAGGGGGGGAAACGGCTTGTCTGCTCTTTGCTCACATGTACTGCTAATTCACTTTGCAGAACTGTCAGCTATCTGGAGACCAGGAGTACCATCTGAAACAACCCATACAGCTGTGGTTTCCGTAGCTGATGCTTTGCTGCCTGCTGTTACCATTGCTGCCTCTACAGAGGATGCAAAGCTGAATGGGTACACCGGCCTCAGAGGCTGCTCTCGAGAAGCCAACATGCAATTAGTATAATTAAAAAGCCAAGTAGCACCCAAAAATGGTATTATGAGGCACCGTGTCCAAGTCCTGGAAATAACTGAACACTCTGGGGCTACCAGACAAGCAATGGGTAAAAAGATATGCTTGATTTACTTCTACTTGGCTAGGCAGGTCAGAGTGTACACTTGATGTTAAGTCTTTGACATTCCTCATTCTTCTGTATTCTGTTTTGACTTCACTTTAATTTTTAGCATTTTCTTCATATTTGCTCCTGGTCTATTAAAAATATTTCTAATAAAATTTACATTTCCTATACTTTAACATTTCCCAAAAGCCAAAGAGATGTTTTTCATCAGTATCCATATTTTCCTAATAATTCATGGATCTTTTTTCTATTTTTCATTTCTTAACATTTTTTAACCCATCTTCCTTTGCTTAGATTATTTGAGATACAACCCTATGAAAATAAAGTTTACAAATAGGATATGATATTTTAAGGAATAAATTATTTGTGATACTCCTACAGATATGGAATGGGTAACATTGACTGACACCCTATTATTATTTTTACTTTTACTATTCTCCTGACTTTCGAGGGGCAGATTTAGTATTAGGGTGATGTTCAGCCCTCAAATGAATGACTTTAAGTCATTCATGAAGAAACATGTTTCAGTGTTCTAACATTAATTAGATCATGTCAAGTTTATTTCAAGTCAGAGGTTAGAAACATGAGAAGCTTTCTACATTTGCCAGCGGGACCTTGAATGGACTGGCTGACTGGATGCAGGGCAGCTTGGAGATTGCCACTTGGTCTCCTCACCAGGCATGGGCTCTTCCCAGGCATTCTGGGAAGAGAGTCAGTTTATACATACATGGGCCCAGAGGCACATAGGAAAGCTGTTTCTTGTACTTCCTGCCATTCATTCTCTGATTTATTTCTGATGTGAGCTTTTATCAAAATGTCCCCACTGACAAGAGGGGGACAAAGGCAGATAATCAGAGATAGCTAATGGAGCAGGGTTGCATTGGAATTGGACCAAATCCTCTTTTTACCCAACTTTGAATGCTAAATGAATCACTCAGATTTATATGGAGGTGGAAGCTCCACAAGGTCCACATCAGGGCAAAATAGGGTTACAATTCAATAAAACGCGTGGCAATGCTTTATTGACTAATGAACCTACCGTGCCGCCAACTGCTGTATTTTACTGTCTTGGACCGTAACTGCTTGGCAATTACATTGTGAGTGTTTGCTAAAGATGTGCCTGTCTTTTCCCCGGATCTGGAAATAGGTTCAGTAAGAGAAGCTCCCGAAGAAGAGGGTCGCACACCTTTCCCAAGTCTTCCGGGGATAGAAGCCAGGCACCGATAATAACAGAGCAAACGAGTTGAGGCTGCTATTTTTAAATAAGCTGTTATTATTGACTAACAGAGGTTGCTGTGGGTGGGATGGCACAGCCTTGGGAGTTGGAGAGTTGCTGTGAAGACTTACACTAGAGGAGCTCATTAATGAGAAGCAGCTAAGTGCAGAGTTAAATGCCTGTACTGTCCTTCCTGCTCCATCTTTTCCTGGAGGAAAGCTGAGCTGCTGCTCGGCTGCTGTACCTGTGCTCTCTTCAGTGCCTGCCTCTCTCCAAACATGTGTCCTTGGGTATGTCATGCTGTCAGCTAAAGTGCAGCGCTGAGGACACCAGGCCCAATAACCCAGGCATTTTTAAGCATCAAAACAGGGAGTAGACACCACTGTAGGTGGCTCTGCTCCCACAGTGCAATGCACACATGTCCTAATGCATGGGCTAGAGCAATTCCAATGTGACTCTGTACACATGAACACACACACACACACACAGAGTAATGAGATAAGTTTGCTCCTAATTTTTCTGTGCCCTAGTGCATCTAAAATGAGCTTCATCTTAGGAAAGTTCAATGCCTGTAGTATTGGAGCTATTTTGTGATGTCATAGGCACCTGCTGTCTTTAGAAGGACAGAGCCAGCCTATGGGACTTTTACAACATTGTGCTCTGAAAGGTTGGACTACGGTGGACCAACTGATTAGTGGAACAAGCCAGCACAACTTTTTCTCTCATTCTATGTGTCTATAAATGCTGTGAAGATCCAGTTGGCCCGTTTTTAGGGATATGCTGGGGAGGAAATGCTGAAGATCATGGGTTATTTGGAGTAAAGGCTAGTTGCAAGATGACTCCTGTAGCATAGTTTCACCTTAATATTAAAAAAAAAAAAACCAACAAAACATCCTGAATACATTTACATTTAGTAAATGCACACAAATGATCCAGAACAAGCCACATCAACCTGAGAATAATGCTTGTTAATATTATACAGTGCTCACACTGTGCTAGGCACTGTTCTAAATACTTTGCATCTATTAATATGTCTGTGATGCTCACCATAATTCTATGGGGCAATTACATCTGATCTTCAGTTTTCAGAGGATGGAATTAAAACATTGACAGGTCATATCACTCACCCAAGTTTACACAGCATAAAGAGGCAGAAAGAGGACTCAATTCCTGTCTGGAATCCATGCCTATAACCCTGTTCCATCTGCTCGTGTTCTGACAATGTGGTACTTGGATGGGCTGAGGTTAATAACAGTGATCAAAGGGAACTTTGGATTGATCTTTATGTCTCAGCTTTTAACTGTGAGATCCTAAGTGTTTACTATTGGTAAATTGTATAAGCAGTCTTGTTCACACAAAGTAGATGAACTCATCTGAGTGCCACTACGTGATGTCAGAGTCCATGTTTCATTTTATGATTTGGGCCATTTGGCAAAACAGTCCAGTTGCAGTTGTTGTGGACTAATGGGAAGAGCTGAGGGACTGGGTAGGTAGGTGTTTGCTCCAGGGATGGGCTGCCTGGCACAGAGTGAGCCCTGTGTGAGTGCCTCTCTGTGTTAGGGGATGGCAGATGGTCCCAGGGCCCATGATACAGTATGCTCAGTGGTACTTCCTGCCACTCCAACACTGAGAATGGCCTTTTACTATAGAACAGGACAAATCAATCCTGCTGAATCAATAGTGTTATTTAAACTGTGTTGGTTTTTAATATTTGTTATTTAAGTTGAATTGTCTTGTAGTTTTGTTTACATTTAATTTGCGAATCTGTTTTGGTCGCTATTATCCAAAAGCTCTGAGTTTTAGTTCTACAGAGACACTGGATGGGTAGAAGGGGCCTGCGATGCTTCAGGGGCCCCTGTTTATCTTCCCTCTCGTCCCATAGGTGGCAGGAGTCCTCTGAGGTTGCTCATTCTCCATTCTCTCCTTGCCTGCCCTCTTCCCTTTTAGGTGAGTTTGCAAACCTCCTTCCTTGGCCAGTTATTCTTCTGGGGCTGAGATTTCTCTGGTTTCCTTTTGGGTCCCACTCTTCCCCCCACATATGGTCCCATGTATAAAGTGTTTTAAAATATATTATTAAAACACTGGGGGGCTGGGATTATGGCGCAGTGGTAGCGTGCTCGCCTAGCACGCATAATGCACTGGGTTCGATCCTCAGCACCACATAAAAATAAAATAAAGATATTCTGTCACCTACAACTAAAAAATAAACATTTTAAAAAAAACACTGGGCATTGGAAAACTCATTTGTGCTAGAGTCAGTGTCTTGTGTTGAAGATGGCATACGTATTTAAAAGGGACTGATGAGTTCCACATTAAAAAAATCTAAAGAGGAGATTGTAGGCACCCTAAGACTTGAGTATCCACCTATCCTTGTATCACATTGACCTTTGGGGTGGGGATGAGTGGGGACCACAATTGTCTGGTAGTGTATTCCTGAGATCTCCAGCATCTATGGAAAGGGCATCATTTGGAGAGGGTTCAAGGACAGGGAAAGAGGCCTCCAAGGTATTTGGCTGAGAAGGATTTCTTGGTAGTGTGGGTGTCCAGGCTTCTGCACCTTGAGCAACCTCCAGCATAGATAGCATCAACGTTCACGACTCTACTTGTGGTCTGTGGGCACACCACATTTCCTCTCCGGAACTCTCTTTTCCCAATGACCAAATGAAGGGTATGAAGACTGACCCCCAAAATCCTTTCAGTGCTACATCCATAAGACCTGGGTTGACTCCAGTCCTTCCCAAGCATGACATCCCAGAAGGGGAGTTGCCTGGTTTTGATTGCTTGATTCCCTGCCACTAGTCTGAACATCCATTCGGAGTGTGTCTGCTAATGAGTTCTCTGCACTTACCAGAAGGAAGGCTGACCCAACACTGCCTCATTGCCACTTCAATGGGAAAACATCTGGCCATGCAGAGGGGACAATTTGCTTCCATTCAAACTCCAAATGCAAAGCCCAGTGCTGGGGACATAATGGGAATTTGTGATACTCGGTGGAGAACTTTAGGCCTATAAACCATAGACAGTATGTAGTCACTCATCTGTGACAGACATAATAGGGATAATCGTCACTTAATAAGTAATCCAAGGCCAATTAAATGTTACTAATATACATTAAAAAGCTTCCTTTTAAAATTTTTTTTTTCTTCTCACACTGTTCAGAACATCTACCTGCATAGAAATGTACAGGAGAATCTCCTACGTGTAGAAAATGAGAAAAACACTAGGAAAACGTCCGTTGCCCTGGAGTTGTTTACTTATTTCCTGGAATCCCTTCAGTGCATTTAAAGGCAGGTAGGTGCCCATGACTCAGAAGCAAGTGGGGCAGTATGGTCTGGATATCCCAGTCAGTGTGGCCAGGGATTAGCCCTCCCCACTCACAGGAAGTTCCCTTCAAGGACAAATGCCAAACCTGACTGACTTACCTGTGTGGCTCTGGGTGCCAAGAAATGCCCTGGAAATATTAAAAAAAAAAAAGACTTCTGAATCCTTTGTACTTGAGGGTTCTTGACTCTGAAGGAAAGTTCTGCTCTGTCCAGGATGGGAGGATATGGCATGCAGGTGACCCCTCCAGGACCAAGAGATACATTCCCCCAACTTCGGGAAGGTTGGCAGCACACAGCTGCCAGCTGAATTCCTCTTTGAAATCACCTTCTGCTGACAGGAGCTGCCTCCCCAAACTCAGAGCTCTCCCCAGGGGCAGCCCACCTCCACTTCCTGCTATAGTGGGGGTCCCAAGACAGGGAAATTCCACAGGTCCATCCTAGTTTGTCTTAATCAATTTGGGTTGCTCTAACACAGACGCCTTAGACCGAGGGTGGGCTGATGAGCAACAGAAATGTATTTTTCACAGTTATGGATATCAGGAAGTCCAAGACTCTGGCAGATTTCATGTCTGTCGAGAATCGTTTCCCTGATTTATAGAGGACTGTCTTCTTACTGTGTCCTACATGGTTGAAGACTTGAGGGAACTCTCTGGGGGCTCTTTCATAAGGACACAATCTTATTATGAAGGCTCCACTCTCTAGATATATTTACATCCCAAAGGCTCCAACTCTGAATACTACCACATTGTAGGGGGACACATTCATTCTGTAGTACCCCTCTACAGGACATTGACCCGGGATCCGGCTTGACTACATCCCAATTCAGCCTCTCTCTCTGCCTTCATTACATGCTCATTCCAAGGGTGCTCCTTAGCTCCTTAATAAGATGTGGGCTTGCAAATCTAGGGCAGTCTATTTCCAAATTCCTCTACCCCATGCCCTAGAGAAGTGGCTGTTATGAGGACATTGCCATGTGACAATCCACTCGGTCCTTTGCCCCCTGTTGCCATAAATTGGGATTTCCAGAAGCAGAGCCTGCCCCAGGGAATCCTGTGAAGTGACTTCTGAAAGTGTGTTCTGGGGCGAAGCCTGTGGGTGATGGAGTGCAGGGTAGGTCTGGAGAAGAGCCCAGGAGGACAGTCTCTCAGGTACAGTCTAGCTTTGGATCCTTGGGGAAGAGATTCTGGAACATGAATTGCAACTAAAAGTAAGTGTTATGGTTTGGCTATGAAGTGAGGTGATTGGTGTGAACTAATTGCCTTCCTGATCTTGATGAGCTGGGCAGTAACTGTAAGCAGGTAGGCTGTGGTTGAAGGAGGTGTGTCACTGGGGATGTGCCTTTGTGGTTTATATTTTGGTCCTGATAACAAGAGATCTCTCTGCTTCATGATCGCCATATCCTGACCTGCCCTCCTCTGCCACACCCTTCCACCATGATGTTCTGCCTCATTTTGGGCCCAGAGCAGTGGAGTTGGCCATCTGTGGACTGAGACCTTAGAAACCATGAGCCAAAATAAGCTTTTCCTCTTTTAAGTTGATCTTGTTGGATCTTTTGGTCACAGCAAAGCAATACTAACTAAAACAGTAAGCACCAGCCTTTTGTATCAGTTGGTCACTGACTACATGCTACCCTAGGAGGGTGTACAGGGGTATAGCTATCCAGGGTGGCAGCTCCCACTGGCAGAGGTAGTGCTGCACAGAAGGGACACCCTCACTCACTGTACCTGGGGAATGGAGGTATGACATCCAGTGACATCGAGAAGGGGGACCACAGGGTCTGCCACATTACTTGTTCTGATGCCTGAGATAAACCTTCCTCTTATGAGCTGTGCCCACCTGGCCCCTTCCAGCTTTCCATCTAGTTCCTGCCTTAATTCCTGAATCTACTTTTGGTTGTCAAATAACAGATGCATTTTTTAGATAAAGAATAATAATGTTAAAGTCATATCTCATTGCAATCTCCTCTTTTCTTCCTGACCACTCTGAGGGGATACGGGGACTAGTATTGCTCTCCTATTTTATAGAAGGAGAGTACTGAACACTACAAGAGGCTAGTACCCACCAAAAGCCACTCGATCTGAAGTAGAACTGGGCCCAAACACAACCTTTCAATGAGAGGTCTAGGATTCCAGAGGCAAACGCTCCCATAATTTCTCCACCCACAGAGGTGCCCACTTTATAGTCTCTGCAGCACACAGTCTTTGCAGCAATACATAGTGGCCCTGTTCCTTCTTGTGCTGACCTGAGCTGTGGTCAGACCACTCTAGTGACCTTAGAGACTCACTGGTCTTAGAGACTCGCCACAGCACACTGGTCTCCCTGCTTTCTGCCCTGCATTCAACTACTTTCACTTTCTTTCCTTAGAACTTCAGGTTGTATTGGGTTTTGGCTTATTGTTATGCCTCTGGCTCCAACCAGACCTAAAATTGACCTGCCAATGGGAACTCTGCCCTCCGATGTTTTTCTTAGCTTCTGCTCCTGGAAGGGTGTTAGCTCAGCTCATTTTCTGATGTTGGGTCAGAGTTTACTCAGAAGTCTATGGGTTGCTGCGCTTGAATGACATGCTGACTCACAAAGTATGGCCTGGTCACAGGATATAAAATGGTGTCCATTTCCCTTCTGTGCTGTCTGTGAATAAAATAAGATCTATACCCTCTGGAGCACAGATTCCTATGGTCACTTCTCAGGAGGCTGGGAACAGAGCCTCCTGTTGATGGAGGTTGGAGCAAGGCTCCTTTTCACTCTAAATTCCAGGATTCTGAGGCCCAAACTCTACCTTTGGAAAATAAACACAGAGGACAAGAACTCACCCTCTGGACAGTGTTCTATTGCTGAAGTATTTCCGGTCCAGCCTTCTGTGAGGGTCACCCAAAAAGCTATACCTATCCTTTTAGGAAGTCCTTGTGGTCTACCGTGTCCCCTAGTAGCTGGCACATGGTTTTTCATGGATTGGTACAAACAGCCATGCCTTGGAAGGGGTTGAGCTTTAGAGGTGGGCAGACATATCTATAGTAAGAGAAAAGAAGGAGAAAGAAGGTGATATAAAAGGGTGGCCACTGAATTTGAGATCAGAAGATCTGCTCTGTGACATTAACCAATGACAGGGTCCCTCCACACTGCCACAATCCTTGTCTGGAAAATGCGGGCAGTGATTCCCTCTGGCCTGCCTCTCAGGTGGTTCTGGAAGTGGAATGGGTGGTTGTTTGTGAAAGCTGAGTGTGCTTACATATGCTTAGCACAGGTGTGTGTGTGTATGTGTGTGTGTGTTTGCACATTTGCAGCGTGATCACAGCTTCGGAAGAGCACCTGCACTGACCCTCTCCTGGACTTGTGCTGAAGGAGGCCCAGGATCTTTCCTTGGTCCTGTTTGTCACTGTCCATGTCCCTGCAAGCCTTCTCTCCTATAGTCCAAGGAGGAGTCCTTCCTTCTGGAAGGCAGATGCCCAAGTGCTCTGTCCCTTCTCTGCCCTCACCTCCATCCTCAGAGATCTGTGGCCTATAGGCAGGCCTCCTCATTCTGCTACTATTTTTTAAGGTTTATTTCTTTTTCACAAACCCCCACAGAATAGAGGGGAGCCCTGCCTAGCTTCCACCTCTCTTATGTATAGTAGCTTCTTTTATGACTTTGTTTTAAAAACTATTGGCTTAGGGTGCAATAACACAGATGTCTTTGCCTCACAAGAGAACCGTGAATTTCCACTTCCGTCTCCTCAGTGACAGCTCCATTACCTTCCATGGATAGTGTCTTCTTTGGCTTTAGAATAAAAAAAGGCATTTTCTCCCATAGTTGTCCCTTACCATAGGGCCACTGGATGAGTAGGCCTGGTGACCACCTGCCTCCTTGGGCCCCCTACCAAGACTTCCAGAGCCTGCCTTGTCAGCAGCCTCTTGGAAGGGGAGAAGACTTAATGCTCGCATTCCCACAGGGGTGCTAAAGCCATGGCAAGAGAAATATCTGTTTTTCCACGTGCGTCCTGCAGGCGTTTCTGTAAGTGGCAGCAACCCAGTGGTGGGGAAACTTTGTTGGCTGCCTTACTAAATCTTCACCTGCCTGACCTCAGCCTGACAACTTCTTAACACGCGCAGAGAACAGTCAATGTTCTGTGCAGAGCCGAGGGCTCCATCCGCCTCTCTTGCAAATGTCGGAGTCCCGGTTGGATGAGAGGGAGGAGCGGGCAGGAAGGCAGATTTACACACACATCACGGCCCTGGAGTAGCAGCAGAGGCAGCCTGTCTTGTGCTTGCATGCAGAACTCTTCCTGCTCTGTAACATGTCAGACTGTCATGAGGCCTCTTCCCTGTGTGGAAGAGGTAAGGTGTGAGTTTAATTAGCATAGAACAAAATTTCTTACTCTCTAATAATAACACCTTGAATTCTTATGTTACCTGCTCTCTAAGGAGCTCCAACCATTAAAAAATGCCTGCTTCTTATTTTATCTCTTCATCTTCCAGAAACAAAGATCATATCCCCATTGCACAGAAAGGGAAACCGAGGCAGAGATCCATTTGTGACTCACAAACCCACAGAGGGTGCTCAACTGTGACCTTCAGTTCTGTGGGGAATTTTAGTGGAGCTGTCACTAATGAAGCAGGTCAAATGTAAGACAACAGGGAGAGGGACCATCTGAGCAAACGGGGGAGGGCCAAACATCGACAAGGGGATCCTAGCTCCACATGAATATGTAAGAATGCCAATGCGGCTTTCCACTGCTGTGACAAAATACCTGAGATAATCATGTTAAAAGAATGAAGGTTTATTTTGGCTCATAGTTTTGGAAGTTTCAGTCCCTGGTCCACCAGCTGTGTTGCTTTGGGCCTGTGGTGAAGGAACGCATCCTTGGGAGCATGTGGTGGAGGAAGCTGCTCATTTTATGATGGTCAGGAAGCAAAGAAGAAGAGGCTGGGGTCCAAATACCCACTTCAAGGACTTGCCCCCAGAAACCTGATTTCTTCCCACTGGGCCCACCTCCCAATAGCAGATTCCATCACCTCTCAATAGCAGCATGAGCTGATGAGCAAGCTTTTAACACATGGGCCATTGGGAGACACTGATCCAAACCATAACATCTGCCCTTCTAATATTTACATTGTAAATATTGACTGGAAAAAAAAAAAGGAGAAAGAAAAGCCCTCAGACCCTGCGTACACGGTCTTGTTGGATACAGCCCGAAGGCCCCTAGTTTGTAACTTCTAAAGTTGTATGAACAAGACTAGCACATTGGCTTGTGGATGGTGGATTAGAATGGGCAAGGAAACACACCAGTCCACGGAAACTGTTGGACGCTTTGCTCCAATCTTAGGGTAAGGTGACAAGCCCCTGACTCATGGGAGTGGCAGTGACACGGAGAGAGAGAGACAAGGAGCCCAAAGAGGTGGTGGAACAAGAATGAATGAAGGCAGTCCCTTGAAGGACGGCAGGGCTCCTGATATTTCCCACCAGAGACCTCGCAGTCAGGAGGGTAGCGGTGCAGTTGGCGAGGTCAGAGGAGCGGAGAGAGCTTGCCTGTGGAATGTGGCACCCAAGAAGGGTGACAATGAAGGTTTCAGCATGAGGGGCATCAGGTAGAGAGACACGACAGGCAGATGAGAAGGTTCTACAGCTTGTGTGTTCTCAGGTTTCTGGCTGTTACGGAGGAAGAACGTTATGGAAATTGGGACCAACGTTGTTTCCAATTTGGGGTTGCCAACATTTTATTTGGCCAGGGGAGTACACGGATAAAAAAAGAAATAGGTACCATCTCTATTTTGATTCTGGGGGGAAAAAAAAAACCTTGCCAAATAAAGGACATATCTCATTAACAGATAGTCTGTTAAAGTAAACACAACTAGTTTATTTTTAAAAATTTACATTTTTTTAATACCATGAATGTATGCAGATCCATGGACTGCTGTTTGATAACCATTGTTTTAAGCCCCCTGACGTAGCTGAGAGGAAAAGAGACCTGGGATGGAATTTAGAAGTCATCACAAGAGGAGAGATGGTAAATTGGGGAGCATGGAGGAGCTCCCTAACCCAGCACCACCAAGACTGAAGGAGAGGTGCAAACAGCAGAAAGCTGAGTTCTGAGACCTGAAGGACTCTCAGTCAGAAGCCTGAGGAGGGAAAAGAGCAGGAGACAAAGGAGGGGTGGGGCATCAGGCGGAGCTCCAGCAAAGAGCTCTTGGAAGGTTAATCCAGCCCAATTGGCTCTATGGGATCTTGGGCTGTCAACATGATTCAAAATCACTGGAGCCCTGTTCTCGTCACTTTAGAGGCAGAGACCCAGCCTCCTGCATCCCTACTGAGAATAAAGGCATGCTGCCGAAATCCTGGCTGCAGTGACAGTTGTCTTTCTTTGGACATGGAAAACAGGCAGGTGAGCTGGGTTGAGTGGCCGCGTGGGGATGCTCTGGCCCCCAACAAAAGTTTCGTATAAACCACCAAGGCTGGCTGCAGTTGTCTGTGTCTGCATTGGGCCCTCGTGCTGACATTGATGAAGCTTCTCCAGACTCATGAACGAGAGCCTTTTATGGGGATGAGGATTAACCATGGTTATTAGTGCTAGTGGAGAGGGGAGCCTTCTCTTCCTTCGTGGGCACTGTGCATTTCCTGGGTATTACAAGTAATGTATCTGGAATGGTGTTAGCTAGTCCAGGTTTTGTGGTCTCCCTGAAAGTCATATTCCAGGGCTCCCAGGAGCCACCTGGCCGCAGTTCTACTTGGATCAGGGTTTGCCATTAAATGCAGCAAGGAGCTGGGGCCATTTATCACAGTGAGTCTGTGCCTAAATCTGGGAGGAAATGGTCAATGCTCCAAATCAGAGCCGAGTCCTTCTGCCAGGAACTAGGTAAGTCTGGCATTACTGGATTTGGGAACAAGTTTTCTGTTTGGAAAAATGAATGCCATTCTTTTAGCTTCTCCTCCTTTGGATCTTGTCCATGAGTCAACAAATTCCACTCATTTGCATGTGTATTCATTGACTTATTAAATATCTACTGAATTCTTGCAATAGACAAGCTCTGTTCTAGGTGCTAGAATCAGATAACATCCTGTCTTATATTCTAAAGAAGAAAACAGACATAAACCAAAGGCTAAGGAATCTCAGAAAGTCATAAATGATCAGAAGGGGAAAAAAAGAGGTTAATAGGATAGATAGCAAATGGGCCACTTTACTCAGAATAGTTAGCAAAGGTCCCTCTAAAGAAAGTGGCATCTGTGTGCATCTGGATCCGCTTGTGATTGAGTGTTAGGGAGGAAATTATACCAGAAAGAGATAATAGCAATTGCCAGGCTTTGGGGCAGGAATGAGCTTGTCATATTTGAGGAACAGAAAGACCATGTGGCTGGAAAAAAGTTAGCAAAGCAGGACCAGGGAAGATGAGTTTGGAAGACAGGTCAAATCTTGTAGATCATGGCAAGGATTTCAGATTGTATTATGTCTGTAACAGAAACCATTCAAGATCTTTAAGCAGAGATGTGGCATATTGGTCAGGATAGGAGAGATGGTGCCGCCATACTAAACAACTCTAAAAATTCAGGAACTTAAAACTACCTCTCCCTCAGGCTACAGATACATCTTAAGTCAATGCTGGGGATTGGGACCTGTTCCTCACCGTGCTCATAGCAGTTACAAGTTGATAAGGGCAGTTCATACCAAGGACACTTGCTGGGTCCCGTGGCACAAAGAAGGACAGGTACAAACTGTCTTTTTAAAACTTTCACCTGGGAGTGACGTAGGGAAATTCTGTCACATTTCATTCACAAAGTAAGTCACATATTCTTGTCTAGTCTCAGACTTATTTGTTGATAGCACAAATGACACCACGAAGGGCATATGCTGGTAAAGGGAGAGCCCAGGGATTTAGCCGAAGCCACTGGTTTTCCAGCAGTCACAACCCTATGTTTGCCCAGTGAGAAATGTTGCTCTTCTCCATCCCCCAACAAAGATCATCTAGCCATTGAGTTTGTTTGCTGCTGTGGTAGCAGAAACCATACTTTTTGCTTTGTCCTGTTCCACAAAAGCTAGGAGGGAGCTCTCAGAATGCACCTACTGGTGATCTCACGAAGAAGGGCTACATTTGGATAGTCTCCTGGGCTATTCCTGGCCGGCTCCATGCCTGTGAGCATACAACGCTGTCCACCTTCACGGCAGCCTGGAGAAGGCATTTGCCTGGATTGGTGGCCCTGAAAACATAAACACCAGATGTTCCTACTTCCATGGAGGATCCAGGGATGACCCCAAAGTTTCAGAGAACAGATACTATCATTGACTCAAATCCCTGGTGGCTTCGATTCCCTCGGGGTTGTAACTACTATGATGTTTACTGTGTGGACATCCCTCTTGCTTGATCTTTCTTCTCTTTTCCTACTGTCTCTTTCTATAGCCTTGACCTGCCAAGAGTGTCAACCTCATGCACTACATGTGTGTCCCTCTGCGTGTTCTCTGAAGACCTCTAGGTGCTAGGGGAGCATTAAGGCATCTGTCCTCCAGGGTGACCACACATGAATTGGACTCCAAAGAGAGAAAGCTCTTCCCAGGCTGAGCGGGGGTTCTTGTAAGCAACAGTAGGCTGAATTTGGTCTTCCTCAATGTAACTTCGCTGTCTACTTGAGCTCAGCTGAGGGATGAGGAGCCGAAGGGTCTGTGTCACCTTCCCCAGTTGATATCCTTGTCTTCCTATCTTAGACTTCCGTTAGGACAGAATTTCATTCCTAAGCCTTATCCACAGCATTCCTTTTGACCCACCCTGAAGAGCTTGGACTTGACCCTGGGTGAGTGAATATATTCTCAGGGTATCTTGTTGGCCTGCTGGTGATTCTCCCTCATTGCTTGCTGGCTGTGTCTCTTGTCTCCTGGGCCAAAGGCAACAACCTTGACTTTTCCTTCTCTTACTTCCCTATTGCCTGAGAACAATCCTGAGCATTCAGTCAGAGCTCATGAAAGGCTTATTGATTTAAATTGTTTTGTAAAAGTGCAAAAAGATCACAGGGTTGGCTATACAGTGTTGGGTGTGGAAGGAGGTCATCATCTGCAAGGCTTAGGCCAAAAGGATGGTTTTGCTCAATCCTGGTCTGGGAGACAGAATGGCTGGCTCTGCTCCTGGCTGCACACTGACTTACCATGTGGCCCTGGGCCACTCCCTTCCCTTCGCCAGGCCTCCCTCCCATTCTGAACAATGAGGAAGAAGGGCGTCTGGACCGGAGGTCTGAATGCGTAGGATGTGGACATTCAAATAGAATAGTCTTAAATTGGACACTTGATTTCCTCCCCTCACTAAGCCAGGAATGGTAAGTGTGTGAGGGTTAAGAAAAGGGATAAATGGGGGAAGAATTAACATTGGTTTGCCATTTTTATTCCTCTTCATTTCTTCCTGTCGAGCCCAATATCTGTCCTGGTACCTCAGCTCATACTCACTCAGTCACCCACTCAGCCCCATATGGGGGATGCTGGGACAAGCTGTCCAGATGCTCCTTCTTGAGGAGGGTAGGACTTACACACCCAACTTCTAGGAGAGCTCCCAGAAGATAGCATGTTGACTGAAGACCACAGAGTTGTCCAAGGCCTACTGCTGCCCCAGGCAACAGCATGTAGTGTGTAAAGGTCTGCCAGCACCCTTTCCTAGAGCTGGCCTGTTCTGAAGGGTCAGTCCATCTTCAGGACTCTCTGCAGGGTTGGCTGTGACTGAGAGTGCCTGGCAGCCCAACTTCCGCCTCTGCCCAGTTCCTGCTTCTTTCCTTCCCCTTCTGCCATAGATGATGCTTCCGTGGGCATTCACTAGCAAATGCCTACAGGCTAATTCCCTGCTCACAAGTCCACTTCTCAAGAAACCCAACCTGTGTAGCCTAAAAATGGCCTACAAGGAGGAAAGAGGCTGGAGAAGGAAAGAGGTGAAGGAAAGCTCACACTGAGGACAGATGGAGTAGCCTCTTTCTGTGTTTGCACCCCTTACGTCTGACCTCCTGAGACTTAGCTCAGGGTTTCAGCCTAGGTTCAGCTGAGCCAGGCTGATTGACACTTCTGGGTGTAACAAGTGCTTGACTGAATAGCTAATTATTATTGGGTGTGCAGAACTTTAGGCAAAGGTTTAAAAATCTCTCCTTTAGCTCTTTTTATGTAATATGAAAAATGATCTGAACTATAAGGGGTGATTGGACAACAGGAAGTCAGGATTGGACAACAGGAGTTAGCCTCACTGTGTCCAATATCCTCAAGATCTTGAGGCCAAGAAAGGGGACACCTGGGTCTCCCAGTTTTCACCCAGAACCTTGTCCCTTTCCTTCATACCTTTTGGTCTATGGCCTGTGGAGCTTCTCATATTTTTGGTTTCTTTCTAATTTCCTTGTCCTAAAGATGCAGAGGGCCTTGTTCACTTGCTCCGAATATTTCTTGAGTGCTCCTCAGAGCCAGGCACTGTATCGGACACAGCAAAAACAAAGGACAGCAGAAGCATCGTACTTGTGCTAAAGCACACAGAGCCAGATGAAGGAGCTATGAGAACATTGGCAATGGGAAGTGTCTGGAGATCCAGAGCAGGCCTGCACCTCATAAAGTAGGGGTGAATCTCCCAAGTGCTGAGGAGAAGCAAAGGCTTCTGGGAGTACTTTGGGCTGGGCTGGAGGGATAGATGACCTTCCTGAGAGTTTACCCATCATCTGAGTTGTGAAAAGCCTCCCTGACTCCTCTAAGTGCTGCAAGCCAAAGCCAGGTCATTAGGGCCTCTCTGGGTAAGGCAGCAACGCTTCCTCTGCTTATGCTTTGGCCTTCATGTGACACCTATACAGGCTTTATTTTGTCCATAATCCAGACATATGCCAGCAGGTGAGCTCTTAGGTCAGGTCCTCAAAATAAAGGGGAGCAAAGAAGGCTTGCAATATTAAAAGGAAATGTCTCTGCCCTCTTGCTAGGAGGATCTGGATGACCCAACTTAGGGCCTGAACTCCAGACAGGCCAGCCTGGTGGGTACAGGGTGTCACCCTCCTGAGACAGACACTGGTGAGAGGCACTGTTAGAGCACATACTTGGGGCTCAGTGATCTTACCTTGGCCATATCCTTGTAGCTCACTAACTCAGAAACTGCAAGCAAATCTCCCCCCTGCCCTGGGCTTTGGGTCTCAGTTGAGAAACATGACCCTTGATCTAAAAGAGCTTCCTCAAAAATGTTTTTTTCTTTTGATTTATGTTCTGTTTTGATAAACACCGTATAACAAATATTGAGTGGCCCTCTACCGTCGCAGGCACTTGGTCTAATCACAGTTCTCAGTCCTGTGGGGCTTCTGCTCATTCATTCATTCACCATTCGTCTTCTCTTTCATCCATCAGTTCACCTGACAGCTGTGCAGCATGTGCCAGGGCCAGTCCTAGGCTTTGGAGATACGGGGATAAACAAAATGTGCAAGTCTCTACCCCTGTGTTCTGATGGCATGAGACAGAAAAAATTAGAACAAATAAATAAAGTGAAATCACCCACCCCTTCCTTTCTTCCCCCAAGAATGGCTACACGAGCTAATGAGGACTCCATCTTTGTGCTCCCTAAGGAGGCCAGATGCCTTAATTGGACTTAACTTGGTCTCAAGTTGAATAAGAAAATAATCATTTGTTTTTAATTCTAAAGAGAGAATACACCTCTTCCAAGAACGTTTTTAATTCTAAAGAGAGAATACACCTCTTCCAAGAACGTTTCCCTTCCCCACACATGCAGATCTGCTGTGACCCCTGTTTGAGACTCAGCTGGGTAAATAAGTGAAGGGAAAAAGTTGAGTTCTATCTAAAGGGAAACTGAAGCAACTAGGCAGGAAACTCCTTCACTCCTGACCTCCTGGAGTGGCTGCCATTGCCCCTCTCTGAGCAGCCTGGGGGAGGGGCTTGTGCCTCTTGCCTTATGTGCCTCTGGGGAAAGCAGAGAAGGGTGGGGTCATGGTAGAGTGAATCTTAAATTCAGCAGACTGGGTGGTCTGGGTCTGCCCAGAGCATGTTTGCTTGTTTTGTGTGTCTTTGTTTATTTTTGCTGACAGCACAGACTGATTTTTGATGTTGCCCAATAACTGACTTTCTCCCTCCTTCCATCCAACCATCCAACCTCAGTTCACTCTGCTCCAGTCTGGAAATCATTTCTCAGATTTTCCCTCTGTAGACTCTGGGGTTTCAGGAACAGATGAACTGAAAAGAATCCTAACTGAGAGGCCTTCTCCAGAATAGCAGGGTGGGTTTAGAAATGTGTGAGGGTTGGTAGCCCTGGGGCATAGCCCAGCTGGGTCTATTGCAGGGCCAAACATCTGTTTAGAGATTGAAATTACCAGCTAGTTAGCTTCATGCAGAAATAAAACCCTAGGTACTTAGAAGTTTCTATTGGGGGGTATAGAGGTACTTTCACTTACCCAGCTGTCCTAGAAAATTTGATAAAAACTGAAAGATGTTCAGGTTATACATTTAAATCCAAACAATAGAGCCCAAGATAGAGATTGATTTTCGGGCAAGAAAATGGAACATACTGCCCAGGTCTGTCACTATGGAAGCTGATTACTGAGGTATTTGGCCAACCTGATCCAACACATCCAGGGAACTTGGGCAAGCCATAGTGCTGGACACCAGAACTCTAGGCATGAGTATGATATAGCTTCTGCAATGACACAGAATTGTGGCCTGGTGTAGCCACATACTACATAGCAGAGTTATGTGGTGTAAGCTGCCATTCCTGGTTACTGTGCTAACATAGGAAAGGAACTAAGGCCCCAATCTCTGGGTCGTTAGTTTGGAAGGCTGCAGGCATATATCATGGAGGGTCACACAGAAGAAGTAACATTGAAACTTAAGTTTGAGGGGTCAGCGTGTAGGCAAAGTTGTCTTAGGCAGAAGGGAACAAAGTCCCAGACAGAAGAGAAAAATTAGCACTTTCAGGGGACTGAATGAGTTGAGTGTTCTGCAGTATAATGTGTGTTATGGGGTGGAAAATGATGGCCCACCCTGGTGAGGCAAGTGAGTCCCATAATGAAAGTCCTTGAAAGCCATGTGAAGGATGAAGGAACTCTGTTGCGGTGTCTATGCATGTGAACCATGAGATTGAATCTGCTTAGAGAAAGAAGATTCTGGCTTCAGTGTGGGAGATATATGGAGGTTACCAAGAAGAAAGCTGTTGTATTGTAAGTGAGAGAAAGTGGTAGTGGGCATTCTGGGTCATGGTAGTAGTAATGGCAAGAGTGGACATACATGGGACTAAAAACAATTTTGGCTGTACTAGAGAAGAAGGAATCCAGGGGGAACTCTGGACGATCCCTAGATGAAGAACCCAATGTAGATGAGGATATAGAGAGATAGAGGGTTAACCTTGAGGATTATCCTAAGATAGCTAAGATTAGATGCCCATAAAGTCTAGGTTTAAAGTCATATTTGAAGCAAAGAGGTCAGGTCAAGCTTGCCTACAGGAAATAGATAGGAAGCAATGAAATCCTAAGTAAATCTTATTTAGTGGAGATAAAGATCATAAGAAGTCTATGAAGGAGGCCAAAAAGGGATGGTCAGAAAGGCAGCGTACACACACACACAACAAATCCAGGAGGATATGGTGTCTTGATGTCTTCTAAGTCAAACTTTCAGGTTGTTATACCCTCATGCTTATGCAAAAAATCAGGTTATCTAAGAATTGGAGAGCATCCTTCTATGCAAGCATACTGACCATGTTGGCAAGAAGATTTTCCCAAGCACAAAGGACTCAGAAGCCCAACCGTAGTTGAGTTAAAGAATGAATGGACACCAAACACAGTGGCGCACTCCTGTAATCCCAGCACTTTGGGAGGCTGAGACAGGAGGATCGCGGGTTCAAAGCCAGCCTCAGCAAAAGCAAGGTGCTAACAACTCAGTGAGACCCTGTCTCTAAATACAACACAAAATAGGGCTGGGGATGTGGCTCAGTGGTCGAGTGCCCCTGAGTTCAATCCTTGGCACCAAAAAAAAAAAGGAATAATGGAGAGGAAGGAGGTGGGGACAGAAAGAAGAGAAAATTAGAAAACTAGTTTGGAAAATTGTCTGGTTTTAGGGCCAAAGGGTATTTATTTATTCATTATTCATTCGGAAGATATTTAAGTATGTTTGATTGCTAATTGTTTAATTGTTAATTATTGAAAGGAAGGAACACGGTAAAAGATGTTAACAATATAGGAGAGAGAGAGAATCCATCCAGCCATGGCCCTCAGGGAACAGAAGTAGAAGGAGGCTAAATCTGAGTAAAGGTGAGAGGACCAACTTCTAAGAGAGTGGGAAGTGTTTTTCCATTGTGATGGAAGGAGAAAGAAGAGAATGAGGGGAAGTTAGGAGGTGGAAGACTGGAAAACCTTAGAGAAGCTTTGAAATAATCACTCCAAATAATTTCATGTCCTAAAGAGAAATTTGGGTAGGAAAACTCAGAAGAGCAGCAAACAGTACTAAGGGTTCCCTTCAGCCCGACACCTTGTGTTTGTAGGGTCTCCAATTTGCAAAAGAATGTGATGTGTCTCCATTGTTCCTCACCCACCCCAAGTGGAAGGAGAGGAGGAAAAAGAATCTATTTACTCAGGACTGGGGTTTTGGGCCAGAGTAGGAAATAAACAATGAAAGAACTAATGCCATTTGAAAGAGTTGAAACACATGTCCGCAGAGACCAGAAGGAGAAAGAAAGGCAGAGATATTGCCAGGAAGAGAGATCGTATTGATATCCAGGACCCAGAAATCCCAGTAGAACAGAAGGAACCATTCAAATGAGGAAATTTTTGAAGATGACTAGGACAGAACACTGGGTCAGAGAATGTGATGCTTCTACCATTCAGCATTTGAGGGTAGTTTCTGGGAGAAGGTACAGTTCAACCGGGGGTGCCAGGAACTTGGCTCGCCAGTGTAGAGCAAGGTACAGTTTATGGAGATGAGCTGATGGACTGGTCATCTGTGTGACCTCAGCAATAAGTGATAGGTAACCAATGTTAGGCGTGAAGTGATGACAGTGTGTCTGGTGGCATGTAGGGGGAGATATTGACCCAGTTCTCATGGCATCTGATGAGGGAGGAAAGTGTCTGGGGAATTGCTAAATGCCAGAAATCACAAGAGAAAGAAGGTTAGCCTAGCTAGGGGTTGCAGGAGTACTAGACTTCAAAAAGGCTTTGGGAAGCAAAGAAGACACAATCTCCTGATCCTGATATGCCATCCTAGAACATGACAGGGGAAGCTTGTTCCTAAAGTGTACCACCAAGACCTTGACTTCAACTACAGCAGAACAAAGACACTGAATATATAAGGTAGATTTGAGGAGGCCTGTTTATCAGGTACGGGGCTTCCATATAGCAATTTGGAGGAGAGAGGGGCAAAAAGGAATTAAATGGTCCTGGAAAGGTGGGCACAGCACACACAGGAATGGGAGAACCTGGAGGCTAGGTGGGTGACTGGAGGTCAAGGACAGCAGGAATGGGGGAACAGTGAGGTCAGCAGATGTTCCAGAGGTGCCAGTGGGTGTGGGGAGAGAGGATTTGTCCTGGAAAGCCAGCAATGGGCTATAGGATTTATTGGTTTTATTTATAGGATTTATAGGATTTATTTACTGGATTATCACTGTATTACTCAGCTTGTGACCAAACTACCTGATAAGAACAACTTAGGAAAGGAAAAGTTTATTTGGGGCTCATGGTTTCAGAATTTCAGTTCATCGATGGCCAACTCCATGGCTCTGGGTCCAAAGTGAAGCAGGACATCATGGCAGAAGGGTGTGGTAGAGGAAAGCTGCTCTTGGTTGTGGCCCTGACTCCCATAAGGGCCCACCTCGACCAACCAGGTGTTCCTTACCAGTGTGGGCCTGCCTGATTGTGGAGTTTCAAAACTCCTACAGAGTTTGTGGAATTTTAAAACTTCCACAACCTCTGCTTCCACGACGCGTATGCTACTCCACTGTCAAGCTAAATCCCTACCAGGAAACTTGTTCCACATCATATAATGGGTAAATGATATTTTTCTTAAATTATGATTTGACAGAGTAATTATAAAACTGTTATTTTGCTCAAAAGTCCTTTTTGAGCTTACAAAAATGATATGAAAGAGAAACTTTCTCAGCAGAGATTTATATAAAACATAGCATAATACACCGTATTTAAACATATTGAACATGTGTAAATTATAGTAAGTGAAAAGAAGAAAAAAGTACGATTATTTTATTTCCAAATATTTTGGTGGCCTTCACTTGTGGCCCTATCTATTCAGATGGTTGATATTAGAATGGCAATTTTGTAACTCTTAGGATAAGGCATCTCAGTTCTCAAGAAAGCTGGCAGGCTCTGTATTCCCTGTACTGAGTGTTGAAAGTTTTTCTTAAAAAAACACACTTTTAAAATTATCAGTTTTTCTAAGAGGTACATACTTTTCAAGGAGATGAGCCCTAATTTGTTGAATTCTTGAATTCTAAACCAGTGTCTAACACATAATACCCATGGTAATGTGCTGGGTAATCTGAATTAAACTCAGTTTTCAAGGGGCCAAATTATAATTCAATAGGAGAAAATCAGGAGTCATTCTTAGGGTAAAGTTGCCTGAAGGCCTGTATGGTGAACAGTAGAACCCATCTGTTGATGGTTATGCCTAAGGAAGCAGAATTTTTGCATTCTTCCTCTATATTTTCCCAGGGGACCATCCTGGGGTGGTAGGAGAGGGGCCGGATCTAAGAACTATTTGTCTAATGCTGTGATTTCTTTCATGTGTCCTATCTTGAAATAGCTTAGCTTTTCCCACACCCATCCTCTGCTCCCTTTCTCTGTCCCTTTTGTTGATGTTCAGTGTGCTTTGCACATGACCTGCTGCTATGTGCAAAGCACACTGATGATGAATGGGTAGATGGATGGATGGACAAATGGTGGATGAATGGGTGGATGGGTGGGTGAAGGATGGTGAGTGGATGGGTGAATGGATGGGTAAATGGATGGATAGAAAGATGGGTGGATGGGTGGGTGGACAGGTGAATTGGGGATGGATGGATGGATGGGTGGATGAATGAGTGGATGGGTAGATAGGTGAATGGAAGGGTAAGAGGGTAGATAGATGGGTGAGTAGGTGGATAAGAGAAGAAAGGAAAGGAGACATTTGTCCCTGCAATATTCTCACCTTTATCTTTGACGTCAGCCTATAATATCCAAAAGAACATAGCAACAAAAAGCCCGCATGGAAGCTGCCACCAACTCCCTGTTGGACCCAGATTGAAAGATAAAGACTTCTCAGCCCAGAAAGATCCAGACTGAGAAGCAAAAAAAAAAAAAGTTCCTTCCCCCTTCCACATTCACAGTAAAAATGCAGAGAATATAGACTCGTTCGTCAAATCCCAGAGTCTGCAACAGAAATGCATATTGTGAAGCCACTCCTCGGCTTCCACCTTTCTGTACCCGCTCCCTCCCAGAGGCCCTGGTGTCAGGAGCAAGACCCACCGATGGCGTGTCTGCTCGGCTGAGTCAGGAAAAATGTCCCAGAATCCACAACTGTTCTGGGTGGCCCCAGCTGCCATTACAAAGACATAGGAACAAAGGATCACACCTTTTTTTTTTTTCCAGATGATCCATGTGCAGTGGATGACGGGTCACATTAGAATGTTGGGGATGATGAAGTCCCAGATTCCACGATGCTTCCTCCTGTCTTGTTTCCTTCCTAGTGCTCCTTTCGCCTCTCTCACTCAGAAAAGAAAGACCTTTACTCTGACCACCCCTCCCCTCCCCTTCCTTCACACCTCCTCCACCTCCTCTCAGCCAGAACTTGTGCAAATGACACTTGGAGTTCCACCTTCCCTGGCACGTCGGATGAGGAAATGACTGGAAACCTGACAGTCTATCACTACCAGGGAGTGACAATTTAAAAAAAAAAAAAAAGATTCCAGTTATGAGTGTAAGTTTAAAAATGTAACTAAAAGCCTTCATCAAAGTTTAAAGAGCTTCTTGCGCTTTTAGCATTTGCTTATTTTGATTTATTGACAATGACACACCTAGGAACAGTCATCTCTGCTGAAGCAGAGAAGTAATGGACTTTAGGGGGAGAGAGAAAAAAGAGAGAGGGGGGAAAAGGGAAAAAGAGAGAGAGAGGAGAGAGAGAGAAGGTGCAGCTCACAGAAGAGAGGCCGCTGATTACAGCCCACTAATTTGTTATGCACTCCGGCAAATCAGCGGTGATTCATATGACAAATAAGGAGAAAAAATTAACAGCTGTCATGTTGTGATGTGTTAATTTCCTGACAGTCTCTGCACTGAAGCCAATTACTGATTTAAGGGCAGGGAGAGAGAGCCCTGTTCAAGCTTCTAATTAGGCTTCTTCAAGACTAAAAGGATAAAAGCAAAAAATAAGAGCAAGAGAATGAGGCAGGTAGCTGGGCTCCACGGAGCTCACATGCTTTTAAAGCCCCAGTTAAATAGCTTTAAGCTTAAGTGTGTTTAAGATAAGAATTTAGAAACATTTATTCACTTTTATCCCTGACCTGGTGGTTTAGGCTTTTGTGGAGTAATTGGGAGTCGAGCAAGGCCCACGGCTCTTGTTGCCCTCTTTCTACACGAGTCCAGCCTCTCAGATGTAATCTACTAATAATACCTTTGTTTAGTCATGTCAACAACCATTCATCTCGGTGGTAGACAAAGGGCGGTGGGCACCCCACCAGCTTCCTACTTGGAGACCTGCAGAAAGCGTGTGGTCTGTGGCTGGGTCTCCATTGCTCTAAACGGCCCTGTTTGGCACTGGTCTCCAAACGGAGGGCAGGACAAGGGGGTGGGCAGTTTCTAGAGTCTGAGTGCTTAGACATAAAGGCAGCCTCCATGGAGATCCCAGGGAGAGGACAGTTTGGACATTATCAGCTTGACCTTGTTTTTTCTAACATTCTTTGTTGTCTGGTTCCTTCTATGACATCTCTGTGGATCCAATTATCCAGAATATGAACAGATCTACTCCAGGGACCTGATAGGTCTCTTGAGGGCAGAGGTAGGGAGAACTGGCTACTGAGAAGCTCATCCTTGGCCATTCTAGGCACTTCATCAAAGTTATCCATAGCAGAAACTCCTACCTGGTTCCATTATTGCGATCCACGAGAAAAGTGAGACTCCAGGGATTATGAGCCACACAGTGTGACCAGCTTACACAGGTGGCTCCTTTTTTATTTTGCTTTCTAAGAAGAGCAGTTCCTTTCCCATCTGTGCATTTTGCTCTTGCCTGGTGATTATTTAAAGGCTTTCGTAAAAACATTTTTTAAATACTCAGAAATCAGAACTGCATGGATTGATGCTATGGCCACTCAGGGCCCTTCTGCAGTGGATTCCTGGGAAGCCTTACTTCCCGATGTTTGTGGCTTTTTCCTTCAAGGTAGAAGAAATCCACTAGGATACTATGATTGCCGGTGACAAGAAACAAGGAAGGAAGGAAAGAAGAAAGGGAGAAAAAGAGACAAGGAGGAGGGAAGGAGGGAGGAGGCGGGTGGGGAGGGAAATCCCAATATAAGTGGCCAAAGTGAATAGGGAAATTTGGGCTCACAAACAGAAGATTTCAAAAGGTCTGCTAGAGTGTGACTGGACACAGGAGCCCCGCTCGTGATCATGAGGCTTGAGATCACTGCTGCAGACTCTTGGCTCAGCTCCCTAGGTCATCTTCGGATGGGCTCTTCTTCTGCTGGTGGACAACCAGAGGCACATTCTTCAGGTTCACATATTTAAAAAGAGAAGTGTGCTTTTTCTCTGTTACTCAGCACAAGAGTCCTGGGTGTCAATCTGGTTGACAGGATGTGTTTGATTAGGGAACAAGCTGTTCGTCCACTCTATAGCCAAGGAAAGAGCACACTCAAGCTCAAGGCTGACGGGAAGATTTTCCAAAGAAAATCCCCAAAGGCAACATAAACCATGTAAACATCCCAGAGGGGATGAGGGGACACAAAAGGGAGACTTTGCAGAGAGCTTCTAGGCTAATCTTGATATTTCCAGACTTCCGGGAGCTTCCCAACATCTGAATATATTTAAAGTGATACTGACTAGTATTTTAGAGGGAATGCAGTGGGGGGAGGAGGGAAGAGCAAGTAGTAGAGGGTAGAGCCCATTAGTGGTCGCATGTGCAGCCAGCTCCTGTGTTTGCAGTGCTGACCCCAGAATTCTGATATAGAACAGGGCCTCATTTATTGCAGGGCTTTCTTTCAATAGAGATTTATCACAGGTCTGGGACTGAAACAGGCCCCTAACCTGGAGGCACTCTCAGAGCTCCTGATGATGCAGCCCTGCTCAGAGACCTGCGTAGCCCAGCTGAGGTCACGACAACCCTCTGCCCCAGAGGACTGCTGCCTCCTGCTGCCCGAGTGTCTGGGTCCAGGGTAAGCGCATCATTACTACAATTAAAGAATCACTCATGCGTTGACCGGTGAGAGGAAAATAGATCCCTAGAGTCCCAGCCTCCTCCTGGATGGCTTCCTCCTTTTAGGCAGGTGGTCTGATTAAAAGGCTTGAATGGTTTATTTCATTAGGAGTCACTGTAGGTATTGCCTGAGACAAGAATCCTTCGACATTGATTTTGTTGGTGACTGCAACCCTAAACTTGAAGGGATGGCTAAAAGGTAATTCACTCTCTAAGCTTTGCTCAATCCTGACCCATTATCAATTGAATTGAAATATGTCAGCACGGTGAGATATTGAGTGTATTATCTTTTTTAGGAAGGTTCACTGAGTGAATAACATACATGCATTTACCTATCTAAGTGCTGTCCAACAGACTTATGATTTATTGATTCATATAGCGCCCTTCATCTGCATCAAGATGTTCTCCAAGACAGTGCCACATCCCAGGGGAGTACTGCGCTACTGTGCTGGCCTTGGGGAGAAGAAGCGTCCTTCAGGGCTTCTCCCTCTTCCATTCCCTGGGGCTCTGCAAAGTCCTGTCCTCATTGGGGGGAACTTGAGAACCACCTAAGGTTTCCCACTTGAGGAAGGAGCAGAGGCTTCCTCTTTCCCATTCACATGCTCCTTGCCCTTATATCTATTGGCCGGGGTGGGAGCGGGGATGCTTCCATCACAGCAGCCTTGGTGGCAATTTGGAGACCCTGACAAAGTCCATCCTGAGGACCGTATACTTCTTGTTTGGCCTCCTCTTTGCCATCCAAAAAAATTTCAAGTTAGCTTTTCTTTTATCCTCCTCCTTCATGGGTACCTGTTAGACTGTTTCTAGTGCTTTGCTTTGGCTCCAGACTCAGGTGGATGCTATGTCTAGGAAGCATAATTTTCTGATGTGCATGTGGCCTTATCAGCTTCCTTTCCCCTGCACTGCCGTGTTATCAGCACAGCTCTGGGAAGCATTTGTGTTAGGGAAGCCAGGCCCAGATGAGAGGTGCTGTGCTACTACTACAAAGCTTTCAGATGATGGAGTGGCTGGTGCTGAAAGACATATCAAGATAGCAGGAATCCTGAGAATGTTCTCTGTAAGATTAAACAACAAGAACAGGTCACACCAGGGACCCACAGGCAACATATGTAGGGAGAAGAGAAATTGAAACATATGAGGTCCTTTGATATAAAGGAATCACAGCCCTTTCATTTATATGACAGTACCTGGAAAGAGTTCTTTGCATTCTATGGATGAGCAAACTGAGCCTTCCTCCTTTCTGCCAGACACCAAATCTGTCTGGGCTCTGGAAAGGACAACTTTAAGCCTTGAAGGTGACCTTAAAAGTGTTAACTTCTTCCAAACAAATGCCATGACAAGAGGGAGAGGAGTAGCTGAGAGTGCTGGAGTATCTGAGGGGAGCACAGACCTATTACCCTCCAAGCCTGAAAGAGCTCAGAGAAAACCAGGTCTTGGCTCAGCACGGAAAGAAGCCACTCACTTCAGTTTCACTTGGACCCATTTCAGATTCTGTCTGGTAAGTCTCGGCTGCCTGAAAGAGTTTAAGAAAAAAAGGTAGGGGCAAGAGACACAGCATTTGGTCAGGTTTCAATTTAGGCTGGATAAACAACAAAAGGAGCTCATTCCAAACTCCCAAGTGGGAGGTCTCTGACCTGGAACACAGGGTCCATAGATGGGCTTCCAACAGGCTGGGAAACTCCTAAAGTGATGGATAAATTGTTCAATGTATGCTCCCTGGGATGGGGGCTGTGGATTTCAGGGGTCTCAAAGGAGACTGAAAGAGTCAGAAGAGTCAGAAGCTCCTTGCTATGGTTTAGATATGAAATGTGCCCCAAAGACTTGTGTGTTGAAGGCTTTGTCCCTAATGTAGAAATGGTCACAGGTGGGGCTTTTGGGACGTAATTGGTTCATAAGGGCTGTGATCTCATCAGTGGATCAACCCACTGATGAATTCATAATTTAATGGGATTAGAGGAGGTGGTGGAAATTTTAGTCATTAGGGCCTATTTGGAGGAAATAGGTCACTGGGGCTCCTGGAAGGATATTTTTTGTGTCTGGCCCTTCCTCTCTCTGTCTCTCTCTGCTTCCAGGCTGCCATAAACTGAGCAGCTCTCCTCCACCACACCCTTCCACCTTGTTTCTGCCTTGCTGCCTGCAAACCATGAACTGAAACCTTTAAAACCAAGAGCCAAAAGAAATCTTTCCTCCTTGTGGGGTACAGAGCATGTCTGTGATCCCAACAACTTCAGAGGCTGAGGCAGGAGGATTGCACGTTTGAGGCCAGCTTCAGCAACTTAGCAAGACCTTATCTCAAAATTTAAAAAAAAAAAAAAATTAGAAAGGCTTGGGAATGCGGCTCAGTGGTTAAATGTTCCTGAGTTCAATCCCTGGTACCAGAAAAGAAAAAAAAGTAATCTTTCCTCCAGTAAGTTGTTTATGTCAGGTATTTTGGTCAGTTAACACACCCCTGGCTGCTTCTAAATAGGGCTCTAACGTGACACAGATGGGCGCTGAACCTCTGGTTTTGTACCTTCTGGCTACACAAACAAGGGCAAGTTCTTTATCCACAATCAAGAACTTCAGCTTCATACAAACTGCAAAAGAAGGGTCACGATACTGCTATCTCAAAGAACTGCCCTTAGGATCAAATAAAGCATTCTGCATGAAATGATCATACAATCTCCCAGCACACAGCAGCCTGTAATCTACAGGAGTGTGGGCGATGGTGGTGGTGGAAGAGGTGGGGGGGTGCAGGACTCTCACCCCATCCTGACCACAACTCAGAAACGCTTTCTCTGAGAACCAATTCCTCATCTGAAAAATGGGTACAACAGACCCAACCTTACAGGATTCTTTACAAGCTTGCTTACAAACCTTACAGGGTTGCTGTGAAGATGACCGGAGAAAATACCTAGAGAAAATCTGTGATAGAAAATGCAAGTAGCCTTTCTCTATATCCACAATTCTCTGGGGGAGGTTCCTCTGACCCCATCTCCAATCTTGGGGTGCTGGGCTGGCCTATGCCAGGGCAGGGCTGATGCCCTGGAGGAGGGTCTGTAACTCTGACCACCAGATAGCTTCTGCAGGCGCCCCATCTCTAGACCTTCACCTTTTATAAAAGCTCAAGGGTAGCTGGGGGAGGGGAGATTGCCTTTTAATTTAATAGGGAAAATAATTCACATGCTTATAATGAAATGCGACAAGCAGAACATAACAAGTAAATACAATACAAACTACCTTGCAAGCCTCTAAGGTAACAGAAAATAACTAGTTTTAGTTGCTTTTTTATCTATTATGAGGAATGTCAAGCATTTGACAACAGAGTATTTAATAAAAAATACTATAATTTGTGTTTAAGCGATAGCAATAGATATTACATTTATTTTATTTCTATCTAAGGAGACAGGTTTGGGATTTCTTAAAGGAATTAGGAAATACAAAGTGAGAGGTTTAATGGGCCTAAGATAAGCAGGCCGTGGGCTGGGGCTCCCTGGGGCTTCCATACGGGGACATAGCCAGCTGGAGGGGCTTTGTGTGTCTACCCCATGACAGTCTCTATGGGGAGCTGATGGAAAGATACAATTGCACATTTCAGGAAAAACTATGGAGGGACTGGCTGAAGTCTGTGGAGAACCCTTCACACATGATCTTTACAAGCCCCCAGAGGGTCTCAGTCCCACTGTGTCTCAAGACACATCAGGAGAACAAATAAAACACTGGGACAGTCTTCATTCATGTGTCCCAGAAGAGATGCACAATGTTGATTGAGCTTTGTTGGTGGTGCTGGTGGAAATCAGAAATGCCCATCAAAGGGGGAACAGGGCAACACAGTGGCATACCCCTCGGAGAGTACCATTTGACTGATCTGGAGTTATAGGGGTAAGTACAGATAGACCTCAAAAACGCAATGCTGATGGAAAAGAGGTTTAAACACATGCATGTAAGCATAAAACATGGAATTTAAGGGTGCATGCATGTGTAAGCATGGATTGGAAAGCTATATAATGAAGTCACAATAGTGGCCACTTCCGCAAGGAAAGAATGGAAGGTGATCAGGGCTTGGTGTAGAGACCTCAGATGTATAACTGAGCCTGCTCCTCAGGGGAGGTATGGAACTCAATTTTATTTAAAATATCTGAGGCAAATATGACAAGGGTTGATATTTCTCTCTTTGGGCATACTGGGGATTGAACTCTGGGGCTCAACCATTGAGCCACATCCCCAGCCCTATTTTGTATTTTATTTAGAGACAGGGTCTCACTGGGTTACTTAGTGCTTCGCTTTTGCTGAGGCTGGTTTTGAACTTGAGATCCTTCCGTCTCAGCCTCCTGAGTCGCTGGGATTACAGGCATGTGCCACCATGCCCAGCTAATATGTCTTAATTCTGAATTTTGGAGAAGTAAATATTTGGTTCTTCTCCATAATTTTTGTATTATTTTTCCCAAAAGATTAAAAAATGATGAGCAAGTAAGAAGAGCATTCAGGGAGGCCTCCTGGAGCCAAGAGGAGGCCTGGACATGGGGTTGGTGTGTAGAAGTTCAGAGACCTTTTGGCCTTAATGACCCTTATGCATGTTGGGTTCAGATATTGTCAGGGATGTCTGGCTCTAGTAGTCTTACATGTGCCAGTCTGCTGTGTGCCATCCAGCTGAGGAATCCTGTGTGAGCTTAGGAACAAAGAGGCCAAACAAAGCCAGCAGAGGGGCTGGAGCACCAACCTGACCTTGATGCAAAGGCCAGAAAGGACTTGGGGAAGAAGAAAGTGTGTGCATGGCAGGGTGCACAGGTCTCCCAGGAAGAGGGGACAGCAGGAAGCTGGGTTAAGGGGGTCATAGGAGGATCATTGGGCAGCAAGACTAAGATATTCCTTGGGTCCCCATTTTAATATTGCACTTTGGCCAGGAGAGATTTCATGCCCCTCTGAGTAGGAGCCTTTGCTCGTCACTGGTCCAACATCGCCACAGTGAAATGTCAGCCCAACGGCCAGATTCCAAGTTCTCAAGAGAAACTGAAATTCTCTTTTTATATGAGAGCCCTGAATTTTCAGATATTGGCTCAACTTATGTTTGTAACTCTGTTGGAGCTTAGTAGACAGATCTGGGGCTGCACTGGGATCTCCAGAGATGGTGAAGGGCCACTAGCCCTCTGAGAACCTTCTACCTGTGGGAGTAATAGCAAGGAGTCCCAAGGGAACCTCTAGGTAACCTCATCCTTCCTACACAAGCAACTGGTTCTTATGGCATCAGATCACTTCCCCATTACCTGAGATCAGCCAAATCCTTTAAACTTTCCCAGCTCCTTTTCCTTTTGAGTCAAATAGAAATCCTGGAGCCTGACTCAAAGGCCATAGAGGAAGAGTCAACAATATCACATAAGCATGAGAGAGCATTCAGAAACTGTGATGTGCTGCCCATACAAAGCATTAATGCTGTTGCTCATGTTGGGCACTGAGTTTTTATAAGCAGAGAGTCAATGTTGAATCCATTCAGCATCCTCACATTTTAACTCCAGACAGACAAATGTTGCTGCAAATTCCTCTTCTATGGCTCAAGGCAGGCTATGCTAGGGTTGGGACTCCTTTGAAAAGCTGTTTCTGTGTGGTGTCAGACAGGCCCTGCACATAAATGAGACCCCATCTTCTGCAAGTTCTGGTGCTCATCTATCACCAAGCAGCTGCACTGAGAGAGGAGCCTCACCTCTCCGCCTCAGTTCTTATCCCTAGTAGCCCCATCAGGACCTGCTTCACCTACAGGTATTCGCACTCGGCTGGGGCCACACCACAGAAAAGGGACCAAGGATCTCTGAAGTAGGGAACTGCCATGGTGAGAGCCTGCAAACAAAGCTGTTTGGGAGGCACTTGAAAAGCAAAGGATCAGACACCTTAGGTGTCTGAAGGGTGTGGGTGGCAGGAGGTGAGCATAGGAACCATGCATTATGCACATCAGGGTTGTGCCTGTGAAATGGGAAAGCTTGCACATGGACAGATTCCTGGCATTGCAGGTGCTGGAGCCAAGGCCAGTGGCTCTGACAGAGGCATCAGTCATCTGAAGTATGACTTGACCACATGCCCTATGCAAAGGCCCCTTCCAATCTAGGCTTCGGGAGGCTCCAGCAAACTAGCTTCCTAGGCATCCCTGTGCATCATGGACTGGGGTCTCCTTTGCAGCCCAGACAGGCAGCAGTGCCTTATTGGACCAGTTCATCCTCAGAGCAGGACAGAACCAAATGCATGTGTGGACAACCCCGCAGTCCCCCACCCCAGGTTCTGCCCAGGTAGCCTGTGGCACAGCTTGAGCAATTAATAACCTTGGCACCTGGATGAGAGGCCTGGCAGGTTCCTCCTCTTCTCCATTTCCCTTCCCAGTGCCTGTGAATAAATTAATCCCCTAATACATAATTAACTCGAAGTTGAAAGGTGAAGTCAAACTTAACCAATTTACTGTTCTGGAGCCGGTTTAGTTCGGATCATGTGATTTTAATTCTTTCCGTATGACCAGGTGATAGGGAAGGAGGAAGGGGGGAGAGGAAAATGCACAGATTAATTTCATTCCTTAACCTCCCTAATGCGCCTGCTTGCTTGCATCGTGTTGCAGACAGCAGATCATCACATGATTTATGGGACTGACCGCTGCCTGCATCTCTCAGGCTAATGACACACACACTGGAGTCATTGATTTGTATGAGTGGCCCCCACTCTTCATTTATCACAATTTAATGTAAGAGTTTGCAATGCAGAAAAAAAATCCACATGGGAAACACGGACCCATAGGCCCAGCCGCTAACCAGTTATGAATCATTTGCTGCCTTTTAATATATAGACTATTCTATTCTGGAAAATGCCCCGTAAGGTCATATTCTTCTCCTGAACATCCCGACAATTAAAGTCCCCAAGAAGCTGTTTTAAGATGCATGACCCACCAGCACCTTTGTTAGCTCACGCTCTCCTTGTAATGCATGGTATCGATTTGCGTCTGAACTCTCCGGAACCCTTCATAAGCCATAACCCACGAAAGTTTCCGAGGGCAGTGCTACAGAAGCCAAGTATGGATGCCCAGGAGCTCCTGGGATGGGCCAACCAGGCCACATGTGGGCATAGGGCATGGTCCCTTCCCCACACAAACGCTATGGGTAAACCCAAAGGGGCTTCTAACAAGGAAGGCCAGACCAACCCCCCAAATTAAGAGTATTTGAAAGTAGAGCATTTAATTTCTGATTATAAGAAATGGCTGTAAGTTAATTATCTGGGAGATTCAGAAAAGGAACTAAAGATGTGGGGAATAACAACACTGAGAGAGCCCTGTATTTCCCAAACTGAAGAGAAGGTATTCTGGGATAATGCCACCAGGATACTCAAGGCTTTGGGACAGCTAACATCTTTCTGGAGGAGCATGTGGATTCCAGGATCTAAGGAGAAAAAAAAAATTTCACTCATAACACACATGAGCATGTATCTTGGTCCATTTTTATTTGCTTTTTCAAATTCCTTGAGATGGATAATTTATTAAGAAAAGAGGTTTATTTGGGCCCACGGTTCTAGAGACTGGGAGCTTCAAGATCAGATGGTTGCATCTGGTGAAGTTCTTCTCACTGGTGGGGATTCTCTCGAGTCCTGGAGGGATGCAGGGCATCACAGGGAGACAAGGACACATCCAAAAGACAGAGCCACATCACCTTTTATAACAGACTCATTGTTGAGATAACTATTAATCCATTAACCCATGAAGGGATTAATCCACTCATGACCGCAGAGCACTCACGACCTAATCACCTGGTCCCACCTGGTCTTACCTGTTCCTACCTTTTAATATCACACAAAGCAGATTCAATTTCAGCATGAGTTTTATTGGAAACAGTGAAACCACAGGACTATGTTATATAGTAAAATGGAAAACACATTTTTTAAAAAGCTAAAATAGAAGCCTGCTTATACAGGAACCGTGTCCCAAAGTTACTTGATTATGGAGGTGAGCTCTGCTCAGATGTACTCGAAGGAGAAAATTTGGGAAGCATGGATTTTGTTGACCAGAGTCACAGATGCAGATGCTTATGGGGCCAAGAGGGCAGGTGGGGACCAGAGCAAGCAGGACCCAGCAGACCATCTGCCAGAGAGAACACTACTCAGGTGTAATTGGAGAATAATAGACTCAGTCTGACTCTATTTTCTAATTTTTTACGATAAGTACAAAAATCTATTTTTTAAAAAAATATGACACCTATAATTTTCAGCGTCAGAGTAATGGAAAGAACACAGTTTAACTCTAACTGAATGCCATAGCTAGGGTGCAAGTTGCTGACCCGTACAACCTGCCTAACACCTGCACGTTAACTATATTGTCCACCAAAATCCAGTCTCCTTCCCTCAGGAGGTAATTCTCTTGCCGTATTCAAGAAAGGAGCTTGCTGAGAAAACCTGGAACACCTTGGAAGTGGTTTTCTTACCCTTGGCAACAATAGAAAGAAACTTTTTGTGTACCCCGGCATGGATGGGAGGTCAGGTTCAATGTCAAAGCTAAGAATTCCAAATTAGAAACTCTCCATAAAGAGTAAGGAGGAAATAGTTGTCTATTCGTTGAAATTTTAAAAAAAGCAATGAGTATAAGTTTTCAGTTGTGTAGCTGAATGGTTCTAGAGAGCTGCTGTTCCTATAGTTAACAACAAGGCACTGTGCCCGTGAAATTTGTTAAGGCAATGGATCTTATATTAAGTGTCTTTGCTTTTAAAAAAGTGCAAGGGAGTGGGGAACCAAAGAAACTGCAAGGTGTTGGCGATATCTACCTATAGGTGGGATCTTGAATGTCCCCAAGGGCTCATGTGCTAAAGATTTGGCTGCCAGCCTGGAAGGTGCTAGAGCCTTCAGGATATTGGGGCCTAGTAGAAGGAAGTTAGGTTAGGGGTGCTCTTGAAGCAGATATTGGCACTCCAAACCCTCCCTCTGTCTCTCTCTTTTTGCCTCCTGGCTTCTATGAGGTGAGCAGCTGCTTCTGCCACACGTTCCTGGCAGGATGTAACTTGTCATGACAGGGCCAAGCAACCATGGACTGAGACCTCTGAAGCCATGCACCAAAATCAATCTTTCTTCCTTATAAGTTGATTATCTCAGGTATTTTGTCACAGTGATGGAAAGCTGATGAACACAGTCTATTACCTGGATGGTGGGGATAGGATCACAGGATCATATGTATATGTCTAAGCTCATCAAATTGAACATAATAAATATGTACACTTCCTAGTACATAGGATATACTTCAATAAAACTTCAAATTGCTATTTAATTATAATATGATCTATTTTCAGTAAATAAAAAGCAATTTACAATAGCTCCCCCTCAAAACATAAATAAAACCCTTCTAACCATAAGCCAGAATATTTTATCAATTCTTGAATAAATTCTTTCCTAAAAATAATCACTCTGAAGATGTTATCTTGGTTCCTTTGGCATTTTCATACCAGGTTTACTTTATAGTAATGTCTACCCACCACACCCTATCATTTTCCCAGAAGCACTTGGCTGTCACCTCTTGGAAAAAGGACAAATAAGAAAAAAAATGAAATAATGGCTTGTTTTCTTCCTGAGAAGTTCCAGCACTATGACAGAATGCTTCAACACATAGCAGTCTGGACCACACATGTGAAGTCTGTGGTCCCTCGTCCTTGTGCCCAGCTTGGTGCTGTGCTCTGGGATTGGGCAGTAGGAGAATTAGTGCCTCCAAATGAAAGGAAGTCTGCATAGGGGACTGGATCAGAGATCAACTGAATGCTGAATAGTGAACCAAAGAAGGAGACCAGTGTGGTCCCAGCAGGAGTGATGGCAGTGACGGGGACAAGATGCCACTTCCAGACGCCCAGCAGAGATTGGCATTGGCAGATGGGGGTTGGTATATGAAGTGTCAAGGAAGCAGCCCATGGTGAGGAGGCCAGCGTCCTCAGCTCTGAGCCTCTCCTTCCCTCTGTGGTCCCTCTTTGACTTGCTTCATCTGATACTAGAGGCCAACATGCGTGGCTGCCTGGAAGCTGCTGCAGGTTCTGTGAGACAGTTGCTTGGGTTTCTTATTCATTCATTCATTCTTTCAACACATTCATCTAGATACCTCTGACGGACCAGGCTCTGTGCCAGCACCTGAGGTAAGGTGAGTGGGGTGCTGGATGGATATCGTCCCTGTCCTCACAAAGCTTACATTAGGAATAGAGGTAGGTGATGCACTATTAAGGGAAAAAATATCTTAGGCAATTGCAGATGGAGGGACAGAAACATTGGAGTGGGTGTTTGAGGTGGTCATCTATAAAGAGGTGAATCATAAGTTGAGGGCTAAATGAAGACCCAAGAGAAGGGCTTTCCCAGCAGAGTGGGCACCAAGTGCAAAGGCTCTGAGGCTGCATGAGTCTGACATGACTTTGGAACAGAAATCAGTCCAGTATATTCAGAGGTAGACAAGCTCTACTCACATAAGGCCAAACCTCATGATGCCCCTCAAGCCACCCCCAGAGCAGAGTGTTGTGTGGGGTAGCAGGGGAGCAAGAGAGGTAGTCACACACATAGCCAATGCCAACTCCAGGACCTGGGGAGTTGACAAAGACTGGGTTCAGTCCTGTAGGAATCTACAACCTTCAAGAAAGAGGTGAACACATGGGCTACCAGCATGTGGTGTGAGGTCTCTGCAGGAAAAACACGCCCCACAGGGCATGAGGGAAACCTTCAATTACAGGAGGTTCTAACAGGCTTTGGGAGGAAGAGGAAGTGTTTACAGAGGAGCAGAGAATGGGAACTGCACGTCCCAGTGCAGTCTTGAAAGCCTGGGGAGCCAAACAAGCTGTCGGTGTGGCCAGAGAGGCAGGAGATGGACCATGAGAGAGTGGTAATAGAATGCAGAAGGACTCAAGTTAGAGCTGATAAACACCCCGCCTGTGGTGAGCTAGGAGCTACCAATGCCAGTGGTTGCAGGAATGGCCAGTCAGGGAGCCCCAAGGAGGATTCGTCAGACAGAACACATCTGGCTAGAGACTACTAGGCCCAGGCTTTCCTCTCAGAAACTGGCCACTCTAACAGAGCACATACTAGGGCCAGCATCCTGAGACAGTCAGGTAAGCACTGGCTGAGGGCCAACAGTGCCCTACATTCCTGTTTGGTTGGCAAACCCAGGTGGAATCTCACTGTCATCAGCTGTCACACTGGCCCTGCCCCACCACAGCCTCCAGGCCAAAGACTGGTCTCCAGGCTTCCCAGTTGGCTATGCGGGTGCAAACCAATGGCAACCACTTCCTTTTCCTAAAACTGGCAACTGCATACCAATGGCTCATTTAATCTTCCTGCCAACACTCTAGGGCAAGCACAGGCATTGCCATTTCACATGAGAAAAGTCTCAGAAAGGCTCCTTGGTCTGCTCCAGGTTGCAGAGTTAATAGATAATGAGGCCAGAGTGGTAGGAAGCATGTCTTTGGGGGTGCAAAGGTAGTTATAGTTGCTACAGAGACATCATGATAGGCTTTGGCTGACAGCGGAGCCTACGATAGGGCTTATGTGCAGGTGATCTACCAGGGAGGCGACCCCAGGGACTAGGAAACGGGGCTGAAAATTGGGGAAAATGGAGGAACACAGGGACAGGAAACAGAGATATGGGATGCGGCAACCTAGTTGGGGTTGGTGGAGCATCCTACACACGAGAGCACGAGACGGGCCACAGACACAAGGGGGAAATGCAAGATAGCCAAACACATCAAACTTCCATCATAAAACATGGTTTCCTTTATATTCCTTGTTCAATACTAAGGCTCCGTGCTAGGTGAGACAGCCCTCAGACTCAGAGCCTGGGCAGAGAGCTGAACCTAGCTGTGGCTTTCTCCAGATACTGTTTGTCATTGTATGATTTGACTATTGTCTCCTCTATTTGTCAAATGATGAACACTTGTTCATATAAAAGAGGTGAGCGGGGGCTGGGATTGTAGCTCAGCGGTAGAGCGCTTGCCTCGCATGCGTGAGGCCCTGGGTTCGATCCTCAGCACCACATACAAAGCAATAAAATAAAGACATTATGTCCATCTATAGCTAAAAAAAATATTAAAAAAAAAAAAAGAGGTGAGCGGACGTAATAAAAATGTTAAGAAACAGTGCAGGAGCTTGCCCAGAGACATGGTGAACGACGACAAGGAGGAAGGCTGTGCAGGCAGGAGCTGGTGCTCTGTCTTGGACTTGCTGCTCTGTGCAGACTCCCCAATCCCTGCATACATGCAGATCCTGTTTTCCAATCAGGCTGCGGCCTCCTCCAAGAAAGGGGCTACTTGACTAATGATGCTTCTGCAATAGCGGTAATATAATAGCAAAAATTATCATGCCTGATGGCAGGCCCTTCTTTGCCACTGCCCTCATACCCATTATAGCACCTGGATGGGGCCCCTATGTCTGCGTCTCCCACAGGAACCACTTTTGCCAGAGTAGTTGCGCTGTGCTCAATGAACAGCTCTGAATTGACTGATTGTAAACAGTGACGAGAGCTGGGAAAAGCCAGCCTTCCTCAAGTAAGTCCAGAGACTTACGTCTCTACTCACTTATTGGAATCTAGTGATCCTGTAGATGCTTTTGCCTTTAACTATTCATGTACAGCTCAAGTGGTGCTCATCTGCATGAGGACAGGGCCCCTATCTGCCTCGTTCGCCTGCCCCAAGTCCTGCTACCCAGAAGGGGCTCTGTAAATGCTGGCGCATGGATTCCACTATTTTTTTTAAAAAGGTAACTTCTTCTTACCACTTCATCTTATAAGGATGCTGGGCAGAGGAAAGGGGCTCCAATTTGCATGTGCTCCCTTTTTGACAGCCAGCCTTGGTGCCTGGAGGGTTAGTGGGAGGATCAAATGCAGTCCTGAGCACAACAGCGCTCTGGACGGTTTGAATCACTGCACAAACCTGAGGCTTCAAGTGTATGTCACTATGCTATTATTACAGTGGGGGCATGTTGTGAAATTTAAGTTTGTTTAACCTGCACACATTCAGCAAAAGGCAGGTGCAGAGGGAGAAGGTAGAGAGCAACTTCAGATCCTACCCTTCTTGCTTTTGCTGGAAACCCCTGTCTGGTCCCTGGAAGAGTGTCCCCAGGGTCACCTCCAAGGCAGCTCTTTTCCTGTCCCCAAGCCCCAACAGCCATGGCACTCTGAATAGTCGGGTATGCAGATTCTACTCTACTGTTGGTCCTGCCCATCATGGGCATCTCTCTGAAGCAGCCGGGCCTGTCTTCTTGGAGACACCATCCATCCAGGGTAACCCTGAGGCTAACACAGGCAGCAGATCCCTGTGTCTCCTTCCTCCCCATCCCCAGTCACTGGTGGATCCCACGAAATTATCTGGGGGCTGTGCAGCCTCTTTGGGTCGTGGGCTTGGAACAGGGTTGTTTCTTAGGAATGCTGTGGGGCCCCTCACTTCTGGCTCCCTGTCCTCACATCTCAGAGTGTTTTCCACCAGGGCAGCACACTCTCTTGCTCCTCTTCACCTTGATCTCTCATGAAGCTGTACTCTTGAATCCCACCCTCCCCTGGAGCCTAGGTTTCTGGGAGTCTAAAGTCAGGGAAAGACTCTGCTGCTCTATTTCAGCTCTGGGTCTGAACAATGAAAGTGGGATGGGTTGACAGATAAATGAGTGAGAGGGAGAGGGGGAAAGACATCGGTTAATATTTTACAATATCATCTCGTGACTCTCCTTAGACATTAGAATCAACCTCCATATCTGCAACTTCTGCAGCCACAGATTCAACTAAATTTATGATTTTTTTTTTTAAAAAACTGTGTCTATACTGAACACCTACAGACATTTTTTCTTACCATTATTCCCTAAACAGGAGAGAGTAACACCTATTTACATAGCATTTACATTGTATGAGATAAGTAACCCAGAGGTGATTTAAGGTATACAGGAGGAATAAGTAATATGCAAATATTACACTGTCTTATGTAACTTATTTGAGCATCTGCAGATTTTTATATCCACTGGGGGTCCTGGAACAAAGTCTCCCTAGATACCAAGTGATGACTATGCAATTTAGATGTTCAAAGCAATACCTTAAGATAGTTTATTTTTGCTCCCATTTTATGGATTAGGAAAAGGAGAGCTTATGGAGGTAAATGACATCCTCAGAGTCACAATCAATGAGTAAGGGGTCATGATTCACACCCAGGGGTGTCTGACCCCATGGTTCACCTTCTCACAGTTGCACTAGCCCATCCACCCCTCAAGAAGAAAATTAACAACTGAAGAGAAGAGGCAGCTAGCAGGGCCAGGAGGTAGGAAGGCCAGGTGTCCGCAAAGCTGCCATTCTCCAGCAGGCATCCTAGGCAGGGTCTACTGACAAAAGTTCAACACCTGGGGCTTATAGAAACAAGTTTTATTAGCAATCTGGTCCTTGTGATTTAGAGAGTTCACATAAAGTAGAATTGATTTTCAATTTAATTTCCTTCTTGGAAAATAATCAGTTTGTCCTGTTGGAGTTGACACAGATCAGTTCCCTCTGATTGGTATCATGGTTCATTTTGGCATTTGGCATTGTTGCCTATTATCATGGAGAACCAGATCATAAGGAGCAAGCATAGGGGTGTATTCAGAGCTGGAAACTGTTCACTTTCAGCTTTACTTTCCTGAGAACCTTTTTCAGTATTTGACATGCAAGGGAGACGCTTGACCCTGACATGATGCGTGCTGGTTCTGGTAGGCCTTGTGCATCATGCCTTATCTCACTTATTGCTTCTGTAATTTTGCAGACAATGACAATGAAGAACAGATACATAAAGTGGTCTATATAAAGTGACATAGCAAATAAATAATAGAGCCAGGATTTGATCCTGGGCTGTCTGATTAGATCTCTTGGTTCAGAACATTCACATCAAAATGTAACCATAAAAAGAATAACATATATGGGAACAATAGTAAAAAGGAAGGGAATACATGTAAATGTACTGCTGTAAGATTCTTATAAAATATGGGAAGTGGCATGATATTATTTGAAAGTGAAGTTACAGATGTATGTTGAAAACCATAAAATAACCACTTAAAAAAAGAAAATAGAGAGAATAGAAATGAAATAGAGTTCTAAAAAATAAAGTTAATCAGGGAAAAAGAACAAAAACCAGATGAGACAAATTTAAAAAGTAGCAAGATAATAAACTCAACCATTTTGAAAATTGCACTAAATGTAAATGGTCTAAACATTCTTAGTAGAAGAAAAAGAATGTCATGTTTGATACAAAAATAAAACCATCTATGTATTTTCTGAAAAAGTGTACTTTAAAAATCAAGAATAAAGAGGATAAAAATGAGATCTCAAGGTGTTCTTCAAAAATGAGTAGATAAACAAACTATGGTATAGCTACAAAATGAAACAACCCTGCTAGCAAGAAAAAAGGAGCAACCTATCAATATATACAACATAGAAAAATTTTAAATGCGTTTTTCTAAGTGAAAGAAACCCGACCCAATGGCTATGTATCACATGATTCTGTTTATATGACATTAGAGAAAAGTTAAAACTATGAGTCATCAAACAGATCTGTAATTGCCAGGAATTAGAAAGTGGGGAAGATTCAACTACAAAGGGATACACAGGGATAGATGAAATTGTTCTATATGGTACTAGTCTGGAGAATGCCTGACTTGGATCTTTTTGGAAATCCATATAACTGTACACTACAAAGAACAGACTTAAAGTTTGCTTTTTAAAAATCAACTGGATATTGAAAGATTTCAAGCTGGAATGCAAGCTATGACAAATTATTCTAACCCTATTACAAATGTATGGCATGTCATAACTAGGCAAAGAGAAAGATGCTGACCTAAATAAAAACAAGAACAACTGTACATAATTCATTACCCTAGGTGATAAACTTGTTTCTCACAGAACAGGTTAACAGCCTGAAACTACTTAACACATAATAGTTGAACAAATAAAGCAGTAATTTGTAGATAATGAAGGCCAAATTTCTGTTAGAAAAAGAAGCTACAAAAAGACAAAAGGATGGGAAGAAGAGGCAAATGTTATAATAATTTTATATATGGTTTTATATAACAATTATATTAGATAGATAACTTCCTCCCTCATCCATGAAATGGAAATTAATTTCCTCCCTTAAAGTAAGAACTTGGTGACTTGTTTTTAATGAATAGAATTTGGAAAGAGGGGAAATAATGACTTTAGAGGAGAAACTGCACAAAATTAAACAAGTAATTGAAGTTAACATCACTAGTAATGTCACTTTTTATCATTTGTCCCCTTTTATGATATGCACTATACCTTCTATAACCTCAAGATAATTATGAGAATATGTCAGATAAACCCAAATTGAGGAGCAGTCCACAAAATACCTAGCAAGTACTCTTTGAAAGTACAAAGGGATGACAAACAAACAAAAAAATACTGAGACAGTATCACAGATCCAAGGAGACTCAGGAGACATGACAGCTAAATACAAATACCGAATCTTGGAACAAAAAAACGTATTAGTGGGAAATCTGGGAAAATCCAAATAAAACTTACAACTTAGTTACTAATAATGGGCCATTGCTAACTTCTTAATTTTAACAAATGTACAGTAGTTGTATAAAATTTTAACATTAGGCAGTGTTATGATTTAAGATGTGAGATGTCCCCCAAAAACTCACATGTTAGACAATGCAAGAAAGTTTAAAAGTGAGATGACTGGGTTATGAGAACCTTAACCTAATCAGTGGATTTATCCAATGATGTGGATTAACTGGGTAGGAAGCATAGGCAGGTAGGATGTGATTGGAGGAGGTGGAACACCCAGGGCACGCCTTTGGGCTTTAAATGTTGTCCCTAGTAAGGAATGTTGCTAATGATAAAGAGGTACATTTTATAATGATAAAGGAATTGATTTGCCAAGACTACAAAGCATTCCTAAATTCATAAGCATATATATCTAATAATAAAGCTTAGGACTGGGAGTATGGCTTAGTGGTGCAGTACTTGCTAATCAAGTGCATGCTCTGGGTTTGATTCCTAGAAACACAAATAATAATGGTAAAGTCTTAAGTACAGTGAAACAAAAAATTAAAGAACAAAAAAGGGAAATGAAAAATCAACAACTATTTTTAAAGACATCCATCTCTCAGTAATTGAAATAACACGAAGACAAAAAATCAGTAAAGATGTAGAAGATCTGAGTACCACATTCACAGTAATGTGCTGGAGCCAATTTGCAGTGATCTGTGACAGCAAGTTGTATTCCTCCTTCTCAACTCCACACTCAGTGACATCGTACTGGTAGCTTAAAATTGGCATGACAAGAGTATTTACCCTACCAAAGTCATAAAATGCTACAAATGCTTTTTCTTTCCTGATATCCATTTACCAGATATCAGTATTATCAATCAGTCAATACTAAATGGCATTCAGTGACAATTAGAGAATACCCTAAAACAATAGAAACACATTTGTTTTCAAGTCTCTATGGGTCATTCACTAGGATAGCCTATATTCTTGGACATAAAATGAGTTTTAATAAACTTAAAATAATGGAAATCATGGGAAATATGTTCTTTGACCACCATGGAAATAAAGTGGAAATCAACTATAAAATATCTACAAAATACACAAATATTTGGAAATCAAACAATGTACTTCTAAATAAGTCATTTATCAAAGAAGAAATCACAGGAGGGAAAATAAAACATTATGGTATGAAAACATTATGAACAAAATAAAAAGAAAACATAAAAATGTGTGGGTTAAAACTCAAAAAGGATCAGGAAAAACTTAAGACTTTGCTATTTGTATCAAGAAAAAAACAAAAATACTTGGACTGAGGATGTAGCTCAGCAGCTCAGTGGCAGAGCTGTTGCCTCGCATGATGTGAGACCCTGGCTTCAATCCCCAGTACTGCAAGGGAAAATAAAGAAAAATTAAAAATTAAAATCAGTAAGTTTATTTTTACTTGAAGAAATTAGAAAAACAAGTGTAACTGAAATCCAAAATGAGCAGAAATAAAGGAAATAAAATGGACCAGATATTAATAAAATAGCAAGTAGATAAACAATTGAAGAAATCTATGCAATCAAACTTTGGTTCTTTAAAGGATTGATAAAATTGAGAAAACTCTAGATAGACTAATCAGAAAAAAAAACAACAACAGAAGGACTTAAAGAAGAGTTATCACTACATATCCTACAGATAATAAAAGGAGAATAGGGGGATATTAGGAAACTCTTTGTATCCATAGATTCAACATCCTATGTGAAATTGATAAATTTCTTGAAAGATACAAACCACTAATGCATACTCAAAAAGAAATAGATAACTTAAATAGCCCTTTATTGAAGAAATTGCATTTATCATTTAAAAGTTTTTGACAAAGAAGAAACCATTTGTTTGATGAATTCTACCATACATTTATAGAATAAACCATACTGATTCTATACAAACAGATTCTATACAGAAAATACAGAAGGAAAACAGTCTCATTCATTTTATGTGGCTAGCATTAACCTGCCATTAAACCAGACAAACATTACCATAAAAAAAAAACTATACATTAGCATACCTCATAAATATGCATGCTAAAAATCCTTAACAAAATTTTAGCAAATTCAAATCTAGCAAAATACAGATATAATATGTCATGACTAAACACGCTTATTCAAGGAATGGTAGACTATTTTAACATTCTAAAATCAATGAATGTAATAATTTACTTTATTAACAAACTAAAAGAAGAGGAAAAAGCCTCAAATGAGTTCTACTGTAACACTTGTTTGTAAACATGAATTTGTTACAACACAATTGACACATTAGGCAACAATTTGAATTTTGCGGGCTTTTATGCACAATTTTGTCTTCTGTGCAAACATGAGGTGAATGCAGAAGACTGCACCCAGCTGAAATGAGTCATGTAGTAACATACAAAAAGCACACAGCCACACATCTCAACCATCTACCAAATACATTAACCATCTATGTTATGAACAAGACCCGTCTTCTTCCACCTCATCTAAGATGACCTTCTTTCCACCATTTCACATTAATTCACAAGCTACAACTTTTCTGATACCCAATTCTACCAGCAAACTTCATGTCTATGCAAAATAAATAAAGTACCGTATTTGTTGTAATATCTGTACATTTCCTAATTATGTAATCCATGTAAAACAGTGCTGCCATTTTTCTTAGGCTTATGTGTGTCACTAATAAAGTTTTTGAGTGTTGTGCTATCTCTCTGCAATTTTTCATGGTGGTTTTTCTTCTGCAAGATTTTAAATAGGATAGTGCTTTTTAGGAACACAGGCATTGTGTTATAGCAGAACTAATTGCAATCATCTTAATAGATACAGAAAAAGCCTTGGACAAAATTCAGCACCAATTCATGATTAAAAAAAGAACTCTTAGCAAATGAGGATGCAGACTTACTATGGTTCAACTTGCAATTTTTCACCTTCACAATTCTGTGAAAGAAATAAGTAGAAAATTTGAAGTAGAAACTATACTTCAAATTTAGAATTTTGATCTTTTTCCAGGCTAGGGAAATGCTATATGATACTCTTTGACAATACTAGAAATGGGAGTGAGTCTTCACTCCTACAAAGCCAGGTAAGCACAGTGGGGAACAAATGATACCTTACAGTATACCACGAAGCTAAGCTTTGATGTTCAGTAGGTTAGGTGTATTAAATGCATTGAGATAACTCCATTGTAAGTCAAGGAGCATCTGTATAAGGTAATTTCTTCAATTGAAGATATCTACAAAAAACCTATAGTTAACATCGTATTTAATGAGGAAAGATTAAATACTTTTATTATGATGGAGAGAGATACAAGGATGTCGGCTTCCACCATCTTAATTAAAAATTATTGTAGAGGTCCCCTCCAGCACAATAAGTCAAGAAAAAGAAATAAAGACCTATAGGTAACATAGCAATTTATGAAGAAAAACCAAGGAGCCTACAAAATAAGATGGACTTACTAAGAGGATTTAGCAATATAGCAGGATATAAAGTCTATATAAAAAAATATACAACACATGCAAAATTTTTAAAGTAGCACCAAACATTTTATAATGGTATAAAAATATGAAAGAGGCAAGGATAAAATGAACAATGTATAAGAATTATACATTAAATGTATAAGAATTATACATTAAATTATTGCCATAGGAAAAAACTATATACATTGAGAGATATCCCATATAAAAACTCAATGATATCAAATGACTCTCCAGATTCAGTGGAATTCTAATCAAAATACCTCAGGGTTAATGTAAAAATTGACAAGCTGAGGTAAAAATTGACACACTGTGTCAAAAATTGATATGGAAGCACCAAAGTGCTGCAAAAGTAAAAATAATGTTGACAAAAATTGAAGGACTTAAACTATTTCCTGTGAGGAATCACTATAAAGCCACAGTAATCGGGCTGGGATGGTAGCTCAGCGGTAGAGCACTTGCCTCGCATGCGTGGGGCCCTGGGTTCGATCCTCAGCACCACATACAAAGCAATAAAATAAAGACATTTTGTCCATCTACAACTAAAAAAATATTTTAAAAAAAAAGCCACAGTAATCAAGATAGTGTAGTATTCAGGTAAGTGTTCAGATCAAATGAATAGAGTACAGAGGCTAGAAATGGCACCACCCACATACAATGGATTCAGTTTTGACAAAGATGCTGAAGTTTTTCAAGAGGAAAAGGATTTTTTACAACACCTCGGGCTGAAATAATTATATGTCCTTATGGACAATATAAAACTTTACCTCTTACCTTATACTACACACAAAAATTAGCACTTCTGGAAGAAAAAAGAAAAGAAAATCATATGACATTGGGTTAAGTAAAAATTTCTTAGGACACATAAAAAGTACAAACCATTAAAAAATAAAAATAAAAACCCTGACAAATTGGACTTAACAAAATTAAAGACTTTTATTCTTTGAAAGATGTGGTTAAGAAAATGAAAAGACCAAGACACAAGACCAGGTGTTTTAGTCAGCTTTTACACTGTTGTGACGAAAAGACGAGTACAACGTAGAGGAGGAAAACTTTATTTTGGCTCATGGTTTCAGAGGTTGTTATAAATGGCCAACTCCATTGGCTCAGGGCTCAAGAATATCAGGGCGGAGGGGCATGGCAGAGGAAAGCAGCTCAGAAATGGACAACCAGGAAGCAGAGAGAACCCGACTCATTAGGACAAAATATCAACTGCAAAGGCACCCCCTCCCCCAGTGACATACTTCTCCAGTCACACTCTATCTACCTAGAGTTAACACCCAATTAACCCCGCATCGGTGGATTAATCTGCTGACTAGGTTACACTTTTCATAATCTAATCATTTCACCTCTGAAAATTCTTTCATTGTCTTACATATGAGCTTTGGGGGGATACCTTACTCTAAACCATAATATTAGGGGAAAATATTGATTATGTCTCTTTGAAAAGGGGGATGTTAAGTAAGTACATGAACAACTGTTCAACAGCATTAGCCTTCAAAGAAATGCAAATCCAATCAAAAAGAGACACCTCCACATGCACACAAGAATGGTGAAATTAGGAAGACTGACAATACCAAATGTTGGCAAGGATGTGGAACAACCGGAACTCTCATATATTACTGGGGGAATGTGGCCAGTTTGGACAACAGGCACTTTGTAATAAGGTTACTTACATTTACCATTTGAGCCAATAATCACACTCCTAGGTATTTATCCAAGACAAATAAAACACATGTTAACACACGTTAGGTACAAAAACCTATACCTAAATGCTCGTAGCAGCTTTATTTAGAATGGCCTCAAATTAGAAACTGCTTAAATATCTACAGCTAGGGAATAGATAAACTATTTTATGGTAGATCCAGATAGTAGAATACTACTCTACAATAAAAACTAACCAAACACTCAACAAAGTGCCTACATCTCAAAAACACTGTTCTAAGCAAAGGTAGCCAGACATACAAGAACACACACTGGATAATGCTACTTTGAAATTCTGTAAAAGGCAAAAACTCTGGTGACAGAAAGATCAGTGGTTGTCAGGGACTATAAGACACTTAAAACAAGACAGGAATGAAGGGACTTTTAGGGTGAAGGAAATGTTCTAAATCCCGACTGTGGTAGTGGTTACAAACTGTGTACATTTGTCAAAACTCAACAAATGGTTGGTACACTGTAAACAGGTTACTTATGCTGCATGTGAATTACACCTCAGTAATTTTTTTAAGTACTACGAGAGCCTTGGAACCCAGGAGGGGACCTCAGCCAAGGATCTCCTGGAACATCTGTCTAAACAGATGTGTGTTATGAAGGGTATCGGGACTGGCTGAAGGAAAGTCACTTAGGCAGAGTGCAGTGTGTAGTTGGTTTCAGCCAGCAAAGCAAAAGTTGGTATTTTCCAGATGAGCTGGGTTTGATCTTGGCTCTTTTCTTGAAAATGACACAAATGTTGGCAAGCTCTTTGGCTTTCCTGGGCCTTGAGTTTTGTATCTTTGCCTATATAATGGGTGTTGAATCCAACCTGCCCAAATCAGACTGTCGTGCCAATCACGAGTTAAGAAGGAAAAAAAAAAAAAAAAACCTCTGCAAACTTCAAAGTGCTGCACACATGTGAAAAGAGAAGCGAGGAGGCCAGTATAGAAAAGGGCAGGATGAATTTTTAGGTTCTAAGTGAATGTACACAATCTAAAAATTGTTCACATGGAGCAGGAAGGGAAAAAACAGTCTCCCTTCTTCCCACTGGATATTTTGACCACTTATCTCGAGGTTTTGGAGGGTTTGTTTAGATTTAAAGATATGCTGTCTGTGACCCTCCAGATGAAAGAGAATAAAACTCCAATGTATGAAGGCCCTTGTGGGCCAAACTAGATAATGTCATTATCCTATAAACAGGTGATAAGGGCAGAGCCAGGCTCATCTCAAACTAATCCACTTCTAATCCCTTCAAGGGTCTGGAAAGACATTGGGGAATCAAAGGCCACTGTCATTTAGCAAGCTGTATCTTGTGAGTGGATTTGTCACCCTACAGACCTGAGCATCTATCTGGTTGTCCATACATGACAGACATGGTGGGTGAGGGTGGGGTGGTGAGGAAGCGCTCCCTCTTAGCATGACTGCAAACGGGGGAAGGCTTGTGTCCCTCTGCTTGGATTTGAACCTTAGGAAAGATAGCTGCAATAGCCTCATAACAACCCAAATACTACAGTAATAACTACCAACAACTATTGAATCCACATCATGGTTTCTGCTGGGTATGGTGGCTCATGTCTGTAATCTCAGCAACTGGGGAGGCTGAGGCAGGAGGATTGCAAGCTTGAGGCCAGACTTAGCAACTTAGTGAGGGCCTAAGAAACTTAGCAAAATCCCATCTCAAAAACTAAAAAGGGCTGGGTCGGTGGCTCAGTGGAAAAGGACCCCTGATTCAATCCCTGATACAAAAAAAAAAAAAAAAGATTCAAGGCAAACTTTCAAGGTAAGGTCAAGGTCATGGGCAAATAAGAGCCAGATTCCAGCCCAGGCAATCTGACTGTGGAGTTTCTGCAATCCCCCTCCACAAGCAGAAGAAGGGTACCCCTTCCCTCTTCTCTCTTCCAGTAGCCTACAGAGTATGGGGATCCCTGCAGATTCATTTCTCTGGGATTCATTTTCTTTAACCTAATAGGAGACAAAAAGAGTATATATAAAGAGTCGTGTGATAGTGAATATCAAGCACCTAAGAAAATATGTGGCATTATCAAATCACTCAAAAAAAAAAAAAAAAAAGTCAGGTTCCTCTCCTTTTCCTAAAGATCATTGGCAGTTCTCTAGCTCTGGGGACAGACCAGGAGTGTGAGTCTCTGAACGTGTTGAAGTGGAAGTCACATAGCTGGAAATGTGCTTCTTGCTGGGTAGACATGACTAAGACCACTGTAAGTGGAGCTTGCAAACATGAAATTCAGCCCCCATCAGGGGGACAAGGTCTTTGCTCTGCTTAGGCTGGGATCTCCATGTGGACAAATAGTAATGTTTGAATATGGTATGTCCCCACCAAAACTCATGTTGAGGCTTGGTACCCAGTGGAAGTGTTGAGTGGTGGTGGGAAATTTAAGCAGCATGATGGATATGATGGACTCACTCTTGTCAGTGGATTAAATGCAGCTCTCCTGGGAATTCATTAGTTCTCATGGAGAAAGTGAGATGAGCTCCTTCATCCTATTTATTTATTTGTTTAGGTACTGGAGACCGAACTCAGGGATGTTTTACCACAGAGCTACATCCCCAGTCTTTTATATTTTATTTTGATAAAGGGTTGCACTAAGTTTCTTAGGGTCTTTCTAAATTGCTGAGGCTGGCCTTGAACTTGTGATCCTCCTGCCTCTGCCTCCCCAGTCACTAGGAACTCCAGGCATGTGCCACTGCACCTGGGGCCATCTCTTCTGCATGTTCTTACTTCCCATTCTACTTTTTGACCAAGCATGTAGCAGCACTTGGCCCTCCCGAGAAACTATGCAGATGCCAATGCCATGCTCTTGGGCCTCCAGAACTTTGAGCTAAATAAACCTCTTTTCTTTATTAATCACCAACTCTCAGGTATTCTGTTATAGCAACAAAAAATTTAAATTCACTAAGACAGCACAAGCCACAGTCATTGATGCTGGTGGATTTCCCTCTGCATCCAAACAAGGAATAACTTTTGTAGCATTAAGAGTAACAAGATCCAGCTGCCTGGGAAACCTGGGGATTCTGCTCTCAATTCTGGTTTGGGATGTACTCCGGAGTCTTTCAGAATAATATCCTTCAAATTTCATGCAATTGTCAAAGTCCAAGATTAAGGAGGGACCTCTTTAGTAGTGGCTGCTCAGTAGCAACTGGGGAGCATTCCTGGGATAAAAGAGGACCTTGCTTTATCCTCTCTTGACAGACTCCTTGGCATGCACAGAATAGGGATGGACTGACTGGGACGCTGGATGCTGTGGTATCATGGGAAGAGGTGGAAACCAGACACTCCCACCCCAGCCCACAGCCTCTGGCCACAGACCAGCCCCCACTCTGTTCCACCACACTAACCACCAATTTCAGTGTCTGCAGTTATGTTCAGTAACTACAAGATGAACATCATCTCAATTAACAGGGTACCTTCAGGGCGTCTCTCCGCCAACTCTTCCAGCACAATCGTCCACACTGTCACCAGGGCCTAATCAACTAATGATGGCTGAAAATGAGGGAGGCCAATCCCAATAAATTCGAAGGAAAGTCATTTTTCTCTTTTAATGTCCCTCTCCCTCCTCTTCTTTCTTCCCACGGCACAATGCAGTAAATTAATGTCACAGTGGTTATTACAGTACCGCTGCTATGGCAAGTATTCAAGCGACGATCCTGGAATATTTTACCTCAGCATTTATTTGTCCATAAAATAAAACGGGATTTATGGTATGACTCTCCAGTTTGAGGGCTGCATGGACAGCAGCTGGGGCACATCCTTATCTCTTCCACAGGTAAAGATATAGGGATGCCCTATGGGAGGGAAGGGAGCCTGGTGGAAAGGGATCCAAAATGAGTGTCTGAGTCTGGGAAAGACGAGTCCCCCTTTAGACCCTTTGGCCATGCCTGCTGGAAAAGACTGGAGTCAGAAGCACAGCTTGACTACAAGATGAGATCCAGAGGCATGAAACAGAGGCTGCCTTTTGAAGGGAGCATGCAGCCAAATAGCCTGCTCCCCTACTTTTGAAACCTTGCTCCACTTCCCTCAGACAACAAAAAACCAGGGCCACAACCCAAGTGCACCTGTCAGTACCAGCCTCACTCGGCTCCCAGGATTCTCCACCTATTGCCATTGTGCTCTGCAATCTGCTTGGAGGGACCGGGTACCAACTCAAGTGGCAGCATTTGGGGGAGGGAGGGAGCCAGGCTCTGCCAAACAAAATCCAGAAGTGGGGTTCATTAAAATATGCTGCTTGCACAAAACTCATCCTGGGAAGGGAGAAAGGCTCCACCTTCGAGGATGCGCTTGGAAATTATAATTCATTGATTTGGAAGCCAATCATTTCATATTTTGACTACTGGCTTAGGAATATTCATATTTTTCACCGCATTTAAATTTCCTTGTGCCATTAAAATCTCCGAGCTCTATAATTAGGCCTCTCCTGATAGATATGGATGAGGTCTCTGTTCCGGGCAGAGTGAGCAGGAGTCTCTGGGAAGACTGAGTTTGTAGGAGGGCTTCCCCTTTGGCAGCGGGCACTGTTCTCATCCTGTGACCTCTCCAGCAAGAACCTTCTGGAACAATCCACTGTCCACTAGGACCCAGACTAGTGTCTCTGCAAATAAGGTTGCCGCCACTGCCTGATGCCCCCTCCTCTCCCATGCTCAGGGGCTGCAGAGCCACTAAAATGTTGACTCACTTCAACATAATTTGCATTCTGAAAGCTGTATCCTGGACTCGGATTTATGAAATAAAGTCCTGCTGGTTGCAGGAACCAAAGCAGATGTGGCTCACGACAGCACGACATGTATACAAAACTGCTTCTGCTTGAAAATTAATAAATAAATAGGAGCCTTCTCTAGAGGTAAATATTGTTTTAGGAAATGAAATATAACACAGAAGTATTTCCGGTGTTGTCCCTGTCGACTGAGCCTTGCAGCTGGGGGGAGGCCTCCAGCTGACCTATCCAGTCTCGCACGCTGGTCCTCTTGGCCTTGACCAGACATGCTCTGCAAGTCTCAAAAGTCACCAAGGCGGGTGTCCTGGCCACATCTCACCAATCAGGTTTCTGCTGAGATCGACCAAAATATTGGGTAATGAAGATGGAAAACCAATAAAGAAGAGGAGGGGTGGATAAAGAATTGCTTAGAATGAATTCTGTACGTAATTACTTGCGTTTTTGCTAACTACTGTATAAACAACACTTTTAACAAGGCAAATTGGAATCTTGAAGACAATTCTGCTTAGGGATATAGCTTCAATTTATTATACGAGGATAACTGAAAACTTTGTTTCTGCTGCGTTGCAGTCAATTTCCACAGCCCGCACATTTCGAATGTGTGATTAATCATATGAGTGCAGGGATTGCCAATAAATACCAAAACTCTCAAACTGTAACAACTTGCTCATTTTGTGCGGTCATTCCAAATAGTTAAACAGCCTGAGCCCGTCAATGTGCACCAGGATCAATGCTATGGGGTCCCTGCAAAAGATTGATTTTGCTCTCAGAGGATTTCACTTTGCTCATCAACAAAAATACTTGCCTCCCTAAATAATCAGATCTCGGTACAGTGTTGTGCCGTTCGAGCTGCACCCACCACCCCAGGCTGCAGCAGGGCAGGGAGCCCCAGCACATGCAAGAGTCTCATCATTTGTTGACCCAAAGGAGAACACTTTATCTCAAGCTTTTTCACTTAAAACAAAAACAAAAGTAAAAACAACAACAACAAAAAACTGGGAGCAGGGCACAGTGGGACACACCTATAATCCCAGCAGCTCAAGAGACTGAGGCAGGAAGATTGTTAGTTCAAATCAGCCTCAGCAATTTAGGGGAGGCCCTAAAGAACTTGGCAAAACCCTGACTTAAAATAAAACATAAAGAATGGCTGAGGATATGGCTAAGTACTCCTTCCAAAGCAGGCTTTGTGTGTTAAGTGACGAATAGCTTAGGCCCCTCCGCAAAATACCCAACTACTTAGTAGTAAAGCATGAAAGTTCCTCTAATCCCTAGTACCAGAAAAAAGAAAGAGAGAGAGAGAGACGAAGGAAGGAAGGAAGGAAGGAAGGAAGGAAGGAAGGAAGGAAGGAAGGAAGGAAGGAAGGAAGGAAAGGAGGGAGGGAGGGAGGAAGGGAGGGAAAAAATTAGGTAATTTGAACAAGTATGCAGTATTTTAAGAAATTTTTTTAAATACTTTTATTTTAGTTGTTTATGGACCTTTATTTTATTCATTTATTTATATGTGGTGCTGAAAATTGAATCCAGTGCCTCACACATGTGAGACAAGAGCTATACCACTGAGCCACAACCCCAGCCCTATTTTAAGAAATTTGAGGAAATTAAAAATGCTGTCCTTAAGTCTCTATTATATCCAGTTTTATCTTAGTTGTGTCTCTTTTCCTTTTCTGTTTTTGTTGTTGTTGTTGTTCTTGTTATTGCTTTTTTTTTTTTTTTCATTTTGTTTTTTGCACTGAGGGGGAATAAACTCAGGGCCTTGTGCCCGCTAGGCAAGTGCTCTGCCACTGAGCTACACTTCAAGTCCTTTATGGGTTTTCAATCAATCCTCATTTCTTGTGCATGGTTCTGGTGAACAGTTCACATGTGTGCAGTACTAAGTATTCCCCGAATGACTATTTTTTAATAACTGTACATGCAATACACACATACACACATACACACTTCTTGTTGGGTATTGATCCCTTAAGACAAGCTTCCCTAAGGACAAGGATAAACACACACATTGGCAAGTCAGACATATCCCTCCAAAAAAGTGAAGGAGCTGGAGAAAAGAACAATACAGAACAGGTATTTCTACCTACGGTCTTAGAGGAACCTTAATGCTTTACTGCTAAGTAGTTGGGTGTTGTGCTGAGGTGCCCAAGCCAGCCGTCACTCAGCACATAAAGCCTGCTTTAAAGGGAGTCCTCCTTAGGAGAAGGAACCCCTCCAGGGCCCCAATCAGAGATGAAAGCAGCCGGCATCTATCACGGCCCCACCCTCTGTTTAGGACAGCTGGCAAAGAGGTCTTGATGGTTCCGAACTTTGGGACAGATTACATAAACCATCGATGGTGTGCTGCATGCCAAACACCTTTCTGAGGGGGAAAAAATAATGAGGTGAGACCACTTCATTCTCCCTGCAGCCTAAAAATAAATGGAAGGGCTTCTTCCAGCTTCAGGGAGTGCATATGGATTTCTTGCTGACATTCGATTCTCTGAACTGAATGTCACACTCGCCGAGAACAGTTAAAAAAAATAATAATGCTAGACTGTTATCGTTATTAGAAGGGCAAGAAGAATGCGATACATGATTATCATTAGGAAACCCTGTAAAACATATTTGTACATTATCTTGGGGCAAATACAAGTGTCATGTGTTACCAATTGTTAGGCAAAGAACGTGGTAATATATCGTTCCCCTCCGGCCCTCTGCGCAGCTCCACGCAGGGCAGAAATGATGTTCACAGTGTGTGTGATCAGCCAGAATGTACTGGTGCAGCATGTGGGGGGCAGAGGGCCACCCCAGGACTGGTGACACAAAGGGACAGCTGCGATAGATGAAGCAGCAGTGGAAGAAGGCAGTTGGAGGCCAGGCTGGCCTCTTAGAAAAGCCAGATCAGGCCTGGATGTGGCAAAGGGTCCCATGTCCCCTTTTTCTTAGGGAGTATACAGAGTCTGGATGCCAGGATTGTGGGTGTTCTCTCAGAAGTCTCGGTTTCCAAAGAAGAGATGGATTGGCAATTCCTGTCTGACAATGGTGTGTATCAGAAAAGAAGCTTGGGGTAAATTTGGTGCAGAGAATAATTTCAAAAGAGCTTATCCAAACGAGCCAAGTCCCTCTCTGTCTTTGGTTGGAATTTATGTCTCTGCAAATTAAAGACTTTGGGTTCTGTTTTATTTTGTTTTATCATCAAAAACCCTTTGGAGAATGTCACAAAAATGGAAATAGGTGTAAACAATATTTCATGTCAGCGTCGTGGGCCCACAAGGTCCCTTCAAATCTATTCTCCTGCCCCCTCAAGGCCCACAGAATCCAGAATCAAAAACTTGCTCCCTGAAATCCAAAGGGGACTTTCCAGCTTCTCTTTTTCAAGGTTCTCTGATTCCCAGGAGCACCCACAGACGTCTCTGCTCAGTAGCCCTTAGAGAAATGGAGGGAACTCTCATGGCCCAGGGACTCTGCCAAGGACCCCTGGCCACCACAACTTCTAGGGCCCTCTCTGTACCCCAAGACAGTGCTGCCACAAAGAAAGAGCCAGAGAGTACTGCTTGGAAAAATATCTGCCCTCAGTCCCTGGGCCTCCTGGATGCTGCAGTTGTGACCACCCTGCCCAGGCTTCGCATCTTCCTCTCTGGCTCCAAAAGCAAAGATCACAGAGGTAACAGGGTACACAGGGATTTGCCTGAAGCCCTAGCAATATGTCTGGACTAGGGAAGGAGGCCTTAGAGACATTTATCTTTGCAGAGCAGGGCTCACTTGAAGCTGGCTCAGCTCTTGTAGATGGCCTTGGAGAGACGGCAGCACGTGCCTCAGAGGCCTGCCCTCTCTCCTTGGGGAATCCCACTGTGGCTCTGCCCCACTGACAGGGAGGATTGGCTGATCAGAGAAGCTTGGCCTGCTGCCTCTCTCCACATGGTTATACTGCGTGAGATCTCTTTGTCCCCAAAGGAATGCCATAGGAATGGGGGTATTTCTAGCAACTTGACTGCAAATGAGAAAGGTGTTTGGGGACTGAATTTCCCTCAAGTCAGACCAAATCAGAGACATCGAACATATTAAATCCAATTGCTAAAGGTTCAATCAGTTAAAGGAAACTGAAATTCTGGAATAGCTCTAAGAACATCCTTCCTAGTCTTATTTTGGGGAAACTGAGGCCCCAGGGTGGGAGGGGTGAATAAGGTGGGAGTCAGAGTCTAGACCTTGGCTCTGATACCTCCTGTGCAGCATCTGTCTATTTGAGCATTGCACCTGCTGGTCCCAACCTTGTGTGAGAGTCCATACTTTTGTCTGATGGTCCATGGCTTGAGGCTGGGCTGCTTTATTCTCAGCACAAAGCCAATCTCTGCCTCTGGATTTCCTGGACTCCCTTTTGCAAGCTATAAACACCAGTTTGTCTAAACTCATTTCTCAATGTATGGTGCTGGGGAGCTTTCTGCAAATGAAGAACCTCTAGCCCCTGACCAGTCCTACAGAATCATGATCTGCATTTCTCCAAGAACCCCAGGTGACCTGTACTGAAGTTCCTAGTCTCAAGCTCCTCTTTAGGTTTCATTTTCAGAATGCTCAGAGCCAAGTCTTTTATTAGTAATTGGCTCATCTTGGATCTTTAGATTTTCTCTCTTCTGCTTTTATCTCTAATTTTTCACATTGACAGTGTTTAATTTTCTAAGCAGTTACAAGCAGGCAGGTTGAATATGAAGACGTAGATGATCAGTTGCAGGCAGACTGGACACTGTCCTTCCAAGGCCCTTCAGTCTCTCTCTTCCCAAAGCCATGGACCACCATGGCCCTGCATAGACTGCCTACTCCCCCTCCCACCCCTGTAACTCCTTACAACTTCCTACTGCTCCCCAAGTCCCAGGACCTCTGTGGCATGACATGGACCTTCATTAATCACAATGAATCTCTTCTTATCCCCCGGCCAAAGCCCCATAACCCACAGTTTCTACAGCTCCCATGCCCCCCAGGGGACCCTCTAAGCCCCCACTGCCCCTCACTGCACATGGATAGCCTTGAACAAGCTGCAGCCTTTTTGAGGGGACAATCCCTCTCTCCCAGCACTAGTGAACACCACCATTTTCTGTTTGCACCTCAACCCCTTCTCCCCAGACTTGCCCACTCATTCAGCATGGACTGCTAAGTTGTGAAAAATGTGTGAGGACATTAATCTGGTGTGTTATTTAGAAATACATCATGATTTATTAAATTATATTACCCTCAACAACAACCCAGAGAAAGGAGCACTCAGGAGTGCTACACCAGCGCAGGCACTATCTTAACCATTCTTTCATCTCAGAGCATTGCTTGCTCTCTGGCTGGTAATGCAGGAGCGCCTGTGGGGTGAAGTGAGGAGAGAGATCCATCCAATGGGCATGATATTACTTTATTAAATGAAGCTACAGCACTGACTCATCAATTGACAAGCCCATGTGAATTATGCATAATGTGCACCTTCATGTAAAGCACTCCAGGAAAGCTGAAGGACACATGTCCCATCCAAGGCCTCAGAACAGAACTTCTCCAAACCTCCCTCTCTCCAGTGCCTCTCTGTCTCTTAGATCCACTTCTGCCCAACTTGAACTTGAGGCTCTCAGCCACCACCCTCACCACTCTTGGCCACACCCAGGGACCACGGCTACTCTCTTTTACTTAATACTTTTATTTAATTTATATTCATCCTTTTTTACTTAAATAGATTTAATTTTTAAAAGAAGCTTTATGTCATTACCATGAATAAAAAAAAAAACTAATAGCACTTACCATAAATATGAAATAACCATTAAAAAAAAATCTTATAATGGAAACAAAACCATGTAATTAAATTTCAGCTCAATATGAAGGCTTTGTGAAGCCTGAACCTTCTCTCTGTTAAAAGGGGTGGCTAGCCAGCGTCACAGAGGCTTCCAAGTGTGTTGCAAACCCAAAGAGCCTTCCTCCCTGACTTTAGAAAGACTGAGCTCGCCCAGAGTCCCTGCCTGAGTGCAAGATTCATGTGCTCTGATCCAGGCTAGATGCCATTAACATCACCTCAAGGGCCCACAGTGATTCTGGACATTTTGGGAGGTGGCGGTCCCAAATCAAGAACAATGATGACATTGCTAATGTAGGCATCATGATGTGGGGTGGGGACATTGTCATAGAGTACTGTGCAGTGGTGAGGACAGAGATTGGGAGGCGTGGAGGTGAGCACAAGCCCTGCTGTGGGGCTTTGGGCAGGTCACCCTCTCTCTTCTATCATCAGAGTCCAGAGCTCTAACCCCTGTGCCTTCTCCCACTTGTCTCACCTGCTACCCATGCAGCAAAACTAAGACATTTTTAAAAGTGTGTTTCATGTCATGTGTTGCAGATCACGTGTTGGAAAAAACCACCCAGAACTGCACACGTGAGACTCCTTTCCTCGAACTAGAGAAAGGTAATGCTGGAGAATTAAAAAGCAAAGCCAAGTAGGGAAAAGAAAGAAAGAAAAAAAAAAAGAACCTAAAGGAATCAGTAACCCCGACAGAAAGTGAAAACATCTTATTGTCAAAATAGAAGTCCAAGCCTCATAAAACAGGAATACCCAAACAGAAAGCCAAGTTCTTCCATCTTACCTAGAACCCTTTCCAAGCCAGGATGAGGGAATGTCAGATAATCAAAATGCACGTGAGAAAACACAGCCCCGATCCGTACCGTTAGCTGCGATTAATAGGAGCAGTTAGAGAAAGGCTAAAAAAATGAAGTCATACGTTATTTTTTTTTTCCCTCGCAGGTATAGATTTTATTTGACCTATTGCTTTTAAAATAGAATACCTACCCAGGCACACTTTACATGATAAAATTCAGAGACAAAAGAGAGAAAATGCAAATCAATTCTACATTACATGTATGTTGCTGCATTTGGCAAAATCAAATGAGATCTTTTCATCTCCTTACTGTAGAACAAAAACAGAGCAATATTATGAAATCTCACAGAGCTTTATTTCTCGGCGTCTTTTGTGTCCAGCCTTTTAAATTCAGGTTTTTCTGCCTTTTTTACTGACAAGCCCACAATTTTCAGAAAAGAAAGCTAGCATTAATTAAGACAGTGCCAGATGTAATTTTCTTGGGAAGTAAATTTCTGCACAACTAAAGGTTACAGAGACCTTTTCACTGTCAAAATTTACTACAGCCTGTGAATGTTAATGTTTCTAATGAAGACATGTTCTCTGTCCCTGAACTTAAAAGTACCCAGAGAAGAAGGCAAAGAGAAAAAAAAAAAAACTCTATTTGACGAATATATCTGGAGTCTGTGCATTAATGTAGGGAACTCTCAGCTGCCGGTGCACGTTGTAATTATAGTGTTTGGATAGCCTTGTTTTCTAAACAAGGAATATTGCCATAAATTGGCAATTTTGCATGAGGAGTGGGATTGTAGTAGGTGCCTTATGCTACAAATGAGCCTATAGTATAATAAGCATTTACTCCATTAAGTTTAAGGATGTGCAACCTTCTGACTCTAGGGCCTGTAGGGAGGGAGGCAGGTGGAAGACCCCCATTTCCCCAAGGCTGGGCATAAGCATCAGCATGAAAGGATCCTGGGCTTCTAATTTTTTCACATATGTTTGGTGACGGCCTTGGTCTTTGGAAATGCCATCTAGTTTGTTTCTGGCCAAGCTTTTGATGTTGTTTTGAAGACCTGAGTGCCAGAGGCAATGGCATTTTATGTCCACCTCCCATGGAAAAGACTGTCAGAGTGAAAATGACGTAGGGCCTTCTGCCTCTTTCCCTGGTTCTTGCTAGAGGTCCCCAGTATGAAGAGCCAACAGGTCCTAGTCTTACATGTGCTTGGCTTTTCCTCTTCAGTAAGTTCAAGAGTGAGGTAACATGACCCTATTTGGAATTAAAAGCTACTCATTTCATTTACTTTGTGATATCTTTTCAGGAATCTCTATGAAGGAAATGACCCATGATAACTACAAAAACATTCTCTGTATATCAAACCAGCAAGGACAAGTAGCAGAAGACTAAACATTCACAACATGGGAATGATTAAACGAGTCAGGAGATGCCCACAAAAGGGAATATTATATGAGCACCAATCTTTCTGATTAATACTTCAATCCAAAGACACATTTGTATTATAGAACATGTAAAAAGTCAACCACAAAATTTTGTGGACTTGACTTTATTTTGAAAACGCATAGAATGAAGACTAGAAGAAAGTGAATCAAGTTGTTGATACCGGAAATCTTCAGTTGGTAAACTACGGAGATTTTAATTTCCTAATTATCAAAAGCAAACTTTCTAGAAATTTCCAATAACATTATTGAGAAGCAGGAATGGGTCAGCATCATATTCCAGCATGGACCATCTTGAATCTTTTCTTCTCTAAGTTATCATTGTCTAATATGCCTTTTAAATCAGGAGTGGTGAATATTTTATACAAAGGATTAGAGAATAAATATTTCAGGCTTTATGAGCTTTGGGGTCTCTGTTACAACTACCTGATGTTGTTGTTATGTGCAGAAGTGAGTTTCCAAAGTCCTAGTGCAGGTTCCTAGCAGAGATGGCACTCTGCCTTTCTGGCAGTGCTTGTTGGCTGAGCTGCTGAATCAGTCTCATGGGATGAGCTTCAGTCCTCTCCCCATCGGGTGGTTAGAGATCACAGGGTCTCCCTTTGCACCATGTGATCTGCCCAGGAAGGTTTCTCAGCAGGGCTGAACGTCTCTGTTCCTGCCCTCTGCATCACAGGAGGCTGGAATGGCATTTTCCACTGCTTCTTTCCACTACCATCTCCTAGTGGTGGAATAATCAAAATTTTTTGCTTTATCTGGAATAGATCCAATGATTCCTATTGTCCCATAATTAATAACTCTGCTCCCTTTTGCTCTCAAAGTGTCTGATTTGCACAGTAAGCTAGATGATCGCCTCCTGCAAGGTGAATTTAGTGGAGCTGTAACCTATGCGAGAAATTCAGAGAATTCAACTACTTGCTCAAGTTACATAAAAAAATGCTTTAAAAATAAAAAGCAAAATCTTGCTATTGCAATTAAGTACAATGGAGGATTCTGCCCACTGTCAAATTGACTATGAGAATCTTACATCTCAAAGCAGGGCTGAGACAGGGATGTCACTCTGCAGCTTCCACAAATCTCAACTTGGTAGATCCTAATGTACAGCTTCCACAAATCTCAACTTGGTAGATCCTTGATGTACAGCTTTGAACTCAACTCCCGTGGTCCTTCTTTCATGGCTACCATGCCAGGGCTGGACCCTGGTGCTCACCTGTCACTCAAGCCTCTTTTCCCCACCCTATCCTCCTTGAAGCAACTGGGGTGATTCTCCGAATCTCCTCATTTGAAATCATCCAAACCTCCTCCAATCCCGTTAGGATTTCTCATACCAGGACAGTCAACAGAAGGTTCTGGAATGTCTATGTCACTACCCAAATGGGCACAACACGTGTCCAAAGCATGAACAAGAAACACCAGTGGCAAAGGTCAGCTATACAACCATGAAAGAACATATTCAAGGAAAACACAGGCAATATTTTTCTTGCAAAAACTCTCATCCTATTTGTCTTCATGTTGCCTCGTCTGACTCTGGTGGAGAAGCAAAGACATGGAGAATCCTGGTCTGGCCCAGAATTCAAGACTTATCTTGGACTTCCCCCAGACTATAGTGACTGCAATCCCAGAGGAGCAGCGTCGGTATCATCTGGGGCCTTGTTAGAAATGCGGATTCTCAGGCCTCAGCCTGCTCACCAGTGACCTCCTGAATTCAAAGCTCATGGGTGGGGCTTGGGATGCTCCAAGATGTGGGAGCCACTGCCATCCCGTAAATGTGGCCCTCGCTCTGTGACAGTGAGGGAAGAAGGTGCTGGAGTTGAATTGTTTAAATAATGGCAAGCGACCAGATCAATGGGTATTTTCCTCTGAATTGATGGAGACCCAGGGTATGTGGCCTTGCTCCTGGAGCTCAGGTTACTAAGGAAACCACCAAGCACCTTTGTCTACTTGGGTCGCACACAGTCACACACAGTTGGCCTCATCTGGCACCAGAGTAGCTGAGAACAACAACGTGGGAAACTGGTACAAATGACAAACATTCATGTCCCATCTTGGGGATGCTGTCTGGGAGAGATTTTTAATTCCAGGAGATGATATAGATGAGGAGGAGAGACAGAAATGGTGAGACTTGGGCCACATGATTTGTGCCCCAGGGTTGGCCAGAGGTGTCTGCATTTCTCTGCTACTGAAAACAGGGCACACAAGGATGGTTTGGCCAGTGCACTTTGCCGAGACCATGAGAAGCCAGCACAGGAGGGGTTCCTGAAGGCTGCTCCCAGTGCAGTTTGACTTTAGGGCCAGTCATGGACATCAGGGACAGGGCTTGGATGGGGCAGAAAACCTGCAGCAGTCCTATTAGTTTTTCCTTTTTGCGTTTTTAAATATGTGTGTGTGGATGTGGATGTGGATGTGTATAAAATCTTTTATTTCTCCTCCCCTGCCTCTTTCCTTCTTTTCTTCCTTCCTTCTTCCCCTCCTAGTTTTCCTCTTCCTGCCTCCCAGCCCTGGTAGACTGATGAGATACCCGAACAGGTAAATCACAGCCCATATGGGCTTGATGTGGAGCCCCAAGGATGCTAAGGTACTGATAAGTCTCTGTCACACCCCCATCTCCACCTGACCACCACCTCCCCATAAAGGCCCATTTTCCAGGCATGGGAGCAGCATGGGTCTGGGGGTATCTCTGCAAATCTCACATCCCCTTTTAAGTAGCCCTTGAGTTCTTCCTCTGTGCCAGCTGGGTCCCGAAACTCAGGGCAGGTGGTATATTTTATGGATAAGACCTGGCCTGTGCCTCCACCAGGATCAGCACCAAGAACAAAGCCACCAGGCTCCTCCTAAGAAATGCCTTCCATGGTGGAAGTGAAGTGTTGCCACTCCCTGTCTCTTGGGGAAAATCTACCTTGTGGAGGAAATCTCACAGCACAGGCCTCTGGGTCAGGGACATCCTGGGGCATCCTTGAGGGAGGATCTGAAGAAAGTGATTCAGCATGTCACAGCATCTTCTCTCGACCATTCTGGTCTCACTGACAAGTACAAAGAGCTCAGAGTAGAGGCATTGTGGGATGTGGGGGTGGCCATGCGGCCGCAGCTCAAAGCTCCTAGGAGTAGACTAGACTGCTCATGAGTCCTGAAACACAGGTGGAGAAGGTCACTGGAATGGAAAATTCCTCTGTGCCTGTGGAAAGGGCACTCAGAGAAGCTGGGAAATGACACCAGTGAACTCACTTCTGGATGCTAAAATGTGTGAGGGCTGCCCAGACCGCAGAGGAAACTGGGTTGTTGATCCTGCCCCAGGATCCAGTCAACATGGTATCTCTTTCTTGCCTTCTCCCTCATTCCTGCTAGGATGAAGGGCCCTTCCAGCTATCTGCAAGATTCAAAAAGGCCTCCAAAGGAGAAACCCTACCCATGGCCCTAGGGCCTGGAGAATACGATTCCCACTACTCATATTGTACATTTTCCTCCTAGGTAAAGCAGGGGAGACAGGGACAGAATGTATGACATCACTCTTCCCAGAGGACAACAATGAGGTAAGACCAACATTCATTTTCATACCTTATATATATTTTTAAGTTATAGTGCAACTTTGCTGATTCTTGTTCAACTTGGGGACCATTATGACCCTTAGCTCACTTTCCACTGCCTGATAGCTCATACAACTTTCTCTAGTTCTCATTTCCCAATCACTGCAGCACTCCATCCCAACTGTAAGAGAGGGGCCTGGGAGAACAGAGAGCTAGGAGGGATATTCCTCTTTTTCTCTGCAGCTAATAGTATCTTGATTCATTTCTCCACCTTGTCTACTTGTAGGTGACCCTGGCTCCCCACTAGCCCCTGTAATATCTCCCCCATCTTTAGCTATCTCTCATGTGTGTGGCTTGCACTGAGTCATGGAGGCTGAAAGCTCTTGACCCCCAGAGCAGAGGGAACCAGCTCTGAGGAAGCCCAGGAAGGATTTAGTCCAGCAAATCATGACAAAACAGGAAAATCAGAGAGGTTGTGAGTCGTAAGTGGGGCTGGCTAATTGCTGGAAGGAGTGTGGACAGCAAAATCATCCTAATTTTGGATGAGGAAGCTGAAGTCTAGAGATTCTCAATGACATGCCTAAAGTCACATAGCTACAATGAAAGATTAAGCCCCCCGAGTCAGGCCATCCCACTCCAAAACCCCTTCTCCTAAGCATTGCACCAGCCCAACTCAAGCTCTTCCTCCTGCAGGAAGCTCTCTGGATGGACCCCAGGTTGCTCCACACTTCTCTGTTGCACACATTGTCTGTCTGGGCTCCATCCCTCTCTGGCAACCTTGGGCCTGCCTTGCTGTTGAGACTCACTCTGCTTTTCTTCTCATGCCCACACCTGGTCACTCAGGGTGGGGGCTGTTCAGGACTCACTTGTTAACCCAATTGATTAACTGTTAGAAGTGCTCCGAGTCCTTAGTCTCCTGCCTGGGCAGTTTTACAAGGGTCATAGTGAGGATGAGATTAATTTGAGATCTTTGGGTTCATGGAGGCCTTGGAGAGAGATTAGCAAATGGCAGATCTCTTCCTCCTGGTTCCTTGTTGCCGTGTCCTGGCTACTTGCCTCTCCTCCATGATGCTCTGCCTCATCTCAGGCCCCAAACAATGGACTGAACCTCTGAAACCATGAGCCCAAACAAACTTTTCCTCCTCTAAGTTATTCTTGTTGAGCACATTGACCTCAGAGATGTAAAATTAACAAACAGGGAGGTTGAATTGTCATGTTAGTCAAACCCCAGCTTGTCCCCAATATCAATATAATGGTGAGAATGAACAGAAAAAGAAACAAGAGACTGCTGATCAGCAGAGGCTTCTCGGTGCCTGTGAGTAATCAAGACTTCCTTGGGCTTCCAGTAATGCCAGCCAGAGACAATGATGTAGCCAGTGGTCAGGTGTTCCGGGGGCAGGGGTGGTCTGGCAACCTCATATCCACAATTCATGACCCTACATCTGTTGATGATTGCTACCACGTGGGGATCTGTCTCAAATGGTCAGATTTTTAAAAATTTTTCAAGAGAAATGACAACTATAACTCATGTAACATATTCCAATTTTAGTTTATAACTAATTAAAAAAAAAAAACAAACCCTAGAGACTCATTGAAACCTTTTGATGGGCCAGGGTAGGCCTCAGGTTTCTGACAGGAGCTGTCCTTTCCCTCTGGCTTGGTCTTAGAGGGAGCAGGCAGGGCTGCCAGCTGTCTCAGGTTTCCTTCTCAGCAATGTTTCAGCAACAGGAAGAAGCCCTGGGCAGAAGCACTTCTCTTTGGGAGTGCTGCCCCACATCCCTTGAAGCATCCCCTCTAGGCCCCTGCCCTTGGTCCTCTGTCCTGCCCCACCATGGGGCCACCTGCTGTTGGCAGGCACAGGGCTCACCCCACACTCCAGGCTCAGAGTCCCCCTGCCCATCTCCCCAGGCATTTCCCACTGTTTCTGTCCCTGCAGCACTATCCCCAGCAGGACGCTGCTGCCTGCCTGCCTGACAACTGTCAGCCCGAGGTGTGGACACCTTCTCCTTGGTGGCTTCCCCTTTTTCATTAGGCTTGACAACGCGTTTTTCTGAGATTAATAGTGCAGGGGGAGCCAGGATATGAGGCTTTTAGTGGTGACAAACTGCCAGGCCCAGGTGGCTCTGGAAGTTGTGTTGCAGCAAGAATAGGCCAATGGCAGAACCCTGGGGGCTGGGGAGAAGGGAGTGGTGGCCGCCACATCTGCAGAGTTTGACCCAGCTAGCCCTACCCCTCGTGCGGCTCCTTCCTGTGCAGGGAAAGCAGGCATGCTCAGTCCCACAAGCCAGTCATCAGGGACTCCAGCACCCCTACTCAGAGCCCTGTGCTTCCATGGATGCCATGGGAGAATGGTCCTCACTGGAGGGTAACAGGCCAGGAAGGCCAGATCCTCCAGATAGACTCCCTACCCTTGGGCATTCCCATTCTCAGCCCTGCTTGCTCCTGTCTTCCTGGCTCCTTCCCCCTCCACAGACCCTACCCAGGTTTTTTCATATAGTATTGAGGGCCTGAAACCAGAAGGATGTGAGAACATAGACCAATTTGACCTCTTCTGTTGCATTGACCCTACCAGCACTGCTGGGCCCAGAAGAGCAAACTTACAAGTTTCCAATCATCTGGGCTGGAAGGTAAGAGCCCTGGGTTGATATCTGAGAAATCTAGGAGAAGAATTCACCCTGCTAATTCTCAGAAATAGTATTTCTCCACACAAGTAGCACCATCTCCACACATACACATACATGTATGCACATAAATTTGCATGTTCATAGACACATGTACACATGCTTGGAGGCACACTTTCACTCCACACACACACTCACCTGCATGTAAATGTGTTCACAAACATGCACACAGAAACACTCATACACAGATGTATCTATGCTCACATGTACCTAAACATGTTAACAGATACACACATACACACATACACACATTCCTTTTGCTAAGAATAGCTTCTGGCCCTATCGCAGGTTCAGCTTGAGTTCCTCGGCTGGATGGGCTCTTAGACATCATCTTTCAGACTCTCTGTTGAACAACTTGAGCAACTTGAGTCCCAGAGAGGTAAAGGGATTTTCCTCAGACCACACGGCCTGAGCTGAGCTTGAAATCCTGACATACCTACTCTACCCATGGTCTTTTGGGATAAAAGAGTTTTAGGATAAAAATATTTTGTTGTTTATATTATCTCTTTTAACTTTTATGATTCATTGGAGAGGTCATCATCATTATTAGAATTGAGTCCATTTCATAGATGAGGAAATTAAGGCCTAGACAGGATAAATCACTTCTTTAAAGCATAGAGCTGGGGATCAAGGAAGGGCTTGCCTCCAAATTCCTAGCTTCCAGGCCAAGTCAGTCACTTTGAACCACTTCAAAACTTCCTCTTCTAGTAGGGCTCTAATCGTGACCTAAGTCAAAGGAAATCCTTTCTCGGCTTCCAGCCCTGTCTTTCTACTGAATCCCTAGAATGGAGCCTAAATCTTTCCTGATGGTTGATAATAGCTTATGACCTTGGATAGGTCACCTCAACTAGCTGAGCCTGTGTTTACCAAGCAATAAAAATGAGTGGGGAGAGTGGTAACAGCTATCTTTCAGGGCTGGTTTTGTGATTAAATAAACTCATATATATGCACATATTTTTTAAACTGTAAGTAATACACAAAAATGTGAGAAAATGTTATTTGAAGATTGCTTTAAAGTGTTCAGGACAATGAAGGCAGCAGATGGAGTTCCTCCTTCATGGACTCACTCATCTGTCATCTGCTGGGCCCAGTGTGGACATTATTGTCAAAGCAGTTTCATGAAGGGGTAGACATTTGGATCAAGGGATTGACATATGATTATAAAGAAACTACATAATATGTTAAGGAATATCTAGGTGTAGGTAATCAAGTATAAATGTCCTTCAAAGTTGCTGTGTATACCAGGCACAGTGGCGCAAGCCTGTAATTTCAGCACTCTGGGAGGCTGAGACAGGAGAACCACGAGTTCAAAGCCAGCCTCAGCATCGGCAAGGTGCTAAGCAACTCAGTGAGACTCTATCTCTACATAAAACACAAAATAGGGCTGGGGATGTGGCTCAGTGGTCGAGTGCCCCTGAGTTCAATATCCAGTACCAAAAAAAAAAAAGTTGCTGTGTAAAATGTTGGGGGGAAAGGTGGAAGTAAGAACAAGCAGCCTCATACTGGCTAACCAAGATAAAGTATCAGAGTAGGATGAACTTTGATCTGAGGCCCACAAAAAAAAAATCACAAAACTAAAAATCATGCGTATTGAGTTGAACTACCAGATACTTGGCAATGGCAATCATGGGTCTCCTGGTGTTAGAGAGGACTTCTATGACACAGAGATGTCCACGGCCATGACAGGAGTAATAGCCAGCACTACAGACTAGGAATGAGCTTTGTCCACCAGGTCCCGTTCTCAAGGGTGTGCCCTCAACTCTCCAAAGTGCCCTGGAAGCCAGAGGCCAGCCCTTCAGTGAGGGGAACAGTGGTTGGTACACAGGAGATCAATAAGAGCCCAGGGTGCACCCATGGGAACCCCCTTCACAATCTTAAAATTGCAGGGCCAGCTAGAAAGGCCAGGCCTCCCTTTCTGGGCTCCCAGAGCTTCTGGTCCTCAGGCCATCAAGCCACTTGTATGGGGTCTGGAAAATGACATTTACAAGCTGCCACAGGCTGATGCCTACATTCCCCTAAAACTCATAATTTGAAACTTAATCTCCAACATGATGGTGTAGGAGGTGAGCTTTGGGAAAGCAGTTAGGTCCTGAGGGTGGAGCCCTCATGAGTGGAATTAGTGTTCCTGTTAGGGGCTGAAGAGACCAGAGTCCTCTTCTACCATGTGACATCTTCTGTCAATCAGTGGGCATTCACCAGACCCTGAACTTTCCATGTTTTAGTCAGCTTTTTCACTGCTGTGAACTAAAAGACCCAACAAGAACAACTGTAGAGGAGGAAAAGTTTATTTGGGGCTCATGGTTTCAGAAATCTCAATCCATAGAGAGCAGGCTCCATTCCTCAAGGCTCAAAGTGAGACAGGACACTATGGCAGAAGAGGATGGCAGAGGGAGGCAGCTCACATGATGATCAGAAGCAGAGAGAGTCTCCTCTCACCAGATACCAAATATATACCCCAAAGGCACACCCCCCAATGACCCACCTCCTCCAGCCACACCCTACCTACCTCCAGCTATCACTCAGTTAATCCCATCAGGGGATCCATTCAATGATTAGGTCAAGGCTCTTATAACCCAATCATTTCTCCTCTAAACCTTCTTTGACTGTTTCATACATGAGCTTTTGGGGGACACCTCACATCCAAATTATCATATTCCAAGACCTTAATCTTGGACTTGCAGCCTCCAGAACTTTAAGAAGTAAATTTCTGATGGTTAATGGCCACCTAGTTTATGCTGATATTATAAAGCCTGAACAGACTAAGACACAAGCCAAAGAGCAACTTGAGGGCAGAGATGGTGGCTGAATCTCATACGTTTTGGTCATTGAGGTATTTGGGAAAACACTTATAGAATAGATGAATGCCTGGAACCACAGCAATGGTGCCAAGGCTACAGGGCCAAGGTGGGGTTCTGGCCTGAGCACCAGGAAGAAGGGCTTAGATGTCAAGAGGGCTTGTACAGCTTTCTGATGTCATCTAGATTTCTTCATTTGACCCTTCCCTTCAAAAATACTTTCTCATTATACCCAGTATTTTCTAAGAGCCATGAAATTACTATTCATGGAACTCCAGAAAACTTCACCCTCTTGGAGATATTTCTGTGTCCATTTTGTGATTGGGAAGACTTCAGCTGTGGTGTGTTTTGACAACAAGTGTTATAGTTTGAATCTAGAATGTGCCCCAAGCTCTCAATTTTAAACCAAGGTCCCCAATACAGCAAGGTTCAGAGGTATGGCTCTTGGGCAATGTTTGAATCATGAGGGATCTGTCCTTATGAGCGTATTAATCCATTGAGGATTAATCCATTAATAGCTGCATAGATGACTTGGAAGCAGGACCTAGTTGGAAGAAGTATGTTACTAGGGGTGTGCCCTGCGTGGGTTTATCTTTCCCCATGCCCTTCCTCTCTCTGTCCTTCTTTCTCTCTCTCTCTCTCTCTCCTTCCTGGCTGCCATGAGCTAATAGCTTTCCTCTGCCACTCCCTTCCACCATGATGTTCTGTCTTACCTCAGACTCAGAGCAATGGAGTCAGCCAACCATGACCACCAACTGAACTCTCTGAAACTGAGTAGAAATGAATTTTTCCTCCCCTAAGTTGTTCTTGTCAGGTATTTTAGTCATAGTGATGAGAGCTGATGAACACAGCCAGTGTAAGAGTTCTTCCAAAGAAGCATCCTTCTTCTGTACCTGTGGCTTCCTCTTATTAGCTGCCCTACCTTGGGTGAATTTCTTTATCTCTTTGAGCCATAGCTGATTCATCATATTTGTTATGAGGATTAAATGAGATAATACATGTGAATCACTTCAGAGAGAATCAGGCATCTCAAAGTTCCAATTGGATGGTTCCATCTCCTTCCCAGACCTCTAAGAACTCTTATCATCCAGGATATTTTTCTTGCATTGAATCAGCTTACCTCACGAGTTTGGCCAATGGATTTTCCTGTTCAAGTTTAAGGAGCCTTACAGGGCATAAGTCCAGCTGTGTTTGCTATAGATTCTACTGGAAAAACTCCCACATTTTATTGCCCAAATGGTGGCTGATCCTCTGATTTTTCCTTTTATTTTACCTTTCCTCCCATTGGCTGAGTATTCATTGTGAGAAGAAATAACACAAGTTATCACCTCTTCTCCATCAAAAATATCTTGTGTTCCTGGGATTTCCCAACAGTCAGAGAAGAACGTGCACAAACTTCAATAATAGCCCCAAAGGCAATGAAGCCAGAGTGTTTTGCTATAGGAATCAATAATGTCTGCTCCTACACCCAGCAAATGAGAGCTCTGCCCCAACCCGCTGATCTCCCATTAATTCTGGCTGACCAACAGAGCTGAGGCCACTGGCACGCCCAGAAATTCCAACCTCCAACCCTTGGAGGGGAGAGCCAAACCTCCCCCCAAAGGTTAATGAGGCAATTATGTTTCTGGTTAAAGATGAGAGCAGACAAGGCCACTGAGTTCATTATAACGTTTGGAATACAGAGCACTTCAGGAGAGACGGAAAAGCGCAGGACAGGAGGGAAGGCAGAGAAGGGAAGCGAAGAGCAGAAGCAACAGGACAATGGGCCATTTACACAGCAAGGGCCTGGGAACTGGGTTTTGTTTTATTTTCAACTTCCTCCTAAAAATCTCCCTCCTGATGCCCAAGGTGTCCTCTGTTTTAGGTCCAGGTACTCAAGAGGAGAGAGTGAGAGCAGGCATTCTCCACTGGCCTTTGTGGGAAGGCTGCCATCTCATCTCAGTTTGGCTGCTCATCAGGCCTTCCAGACTCCAGAGCTCCTCTACTTATTCATTCATTTCATTCATTCATTCATTTATCTTTCCTCACAGAGCTTACCTTCTGAAGAAGAAACGGAAGTCTAAAATCAAATACCTCATGCCTAGCTTATGATAGGAAAGTTGTATGAACTGGGTATCATGGGAAACTCTTTTAGTGCTTAGGGATGACTTCTCTAAGGAACTGACTTTTCAGAGGCCACATATAAAATTGGTAGGAGACAAAAGGATTACATAAAAAAGGGAATAAGGTTAAGAGGAATAGAACCAGAGATGCATGCTGTGCAAAGACCCTGGGGCAGGAGGGGTGTACATTTGAGGTCAGAAAGGCTAGAAGTATTGGGAGACAAAGTATTAAAGGATCAGGGCTCATTCCTACTTGTAGACAATGAGTCTTTATTCTAAAAAGCAAAAGGAGGACTTCAAAGAATTTTACACAGTATTCTGAAAGGGTACAGGAGGAAGACAGTGGATAAAAGCCAACTGGAGTTGGAAGCAGTTTGGATATAGGAAACGGAAAGGACCTGTCAAGAAGGAATTTTCTAGAATGACTTTTGTATCTACCTCTTTGCACTTGGCCTATGTTTTTTTTTTAAATATTTCTTAAGTTGTTGATGGATCTTTATTTTATTCATTTATTATTTATATGTGGTGCTGAGGATCGAACCCAGTTCCTCACAGATGCTAGGCAAGCACTCTACCACTGAGCTATAGCCCCAGCCCTTGGTCTATGTTTTAACAGATGATCCCTCATTAATATCCAACAATGTGGGACCCAGGCAGGGTAGGATGTACAATCAACCCAAGCCTGTGGGTTGGCCACTAGAACCTTCCAGGATTCTTTGCTGCACTTTGTCAAGACAAATGTGGGGGAAGAAAGAGATTTCAGGTCCCTGATATCTGCAGTGTCCATAGCATAGCTTGGGAGATCCTAAAGAAAATGTTCTGCAGGTTTATAGCACTTTATAGGATGTGTAGGAGTTCACATCTACTGTTTTTGACATGCTTTCACAATAGAAGAGGACAGGAGGGATAAGCCTATTGAGGGGGCAGGATAGGCACATTCTCATCATTGTGTAAAGAAAAAGGAACCGTGTGTCAGGCAGGGTTCATCTCAGGTGAGGAGCATATACCCTGGCACCAGGCCCACCACATAGCAGGTGGTTAGTACATGCACGATGAGTTAAGGAAGAAGTGGCCTGCCCAGGGTCACACAATGCAAAATGCACATTAAGGATTCCCTGCAGGTCTTCTGACACAAACCATTGTCCTCATATCAGTGAATCTGGCACATTTAGAAAGGAAAGTGTGGAGAACAGGACCTGCCAAGGACACGAGGCACAAGAGGTGTGGCTGGCAAAGTGGGCAGTGGCTTTTCCAGAATCTCAGGTACCCATCAAGTACAGGCTGAAGGTTGATGGCATCCTTGGTGCCAGGGTCCAGGCTGGTGTCACAGATGGTAAAGGAATCATCCACATCCAGAAGCAAGGAGCAACTTTCCACTGATGGCAGGAACAGGGAGGTCATCAATGTCTAGCCCATAGTCCTGTGTTACCCTTCCTCACACACAAGTGATTATCTGCCTTATTCATTTTTAAGGATTAAGTCTTTGAAGTGGGACTAAATTGAAGGGTATGTATGTATTTAAGGTTCTTGATGTATATTGCTGAATTTCCTTCCAGAGGATTTAAATCATGTATGTGATGATAACATAATGTATGCATGTGTGATAATACAGTGTCTCCATATTCACCACATAGAATAGTGAGTGCTTTTTCAAACCTTCTGCCACTTTTATAAACTAAAATTGTATTTGTTGGACTTCTTTAACCACTTCTGATTATGATCATTTTTAAATCTTTAACATCTATTTATATGAATATTTTGTAAAATCTCATGCACTTTACAACTATTTCTTCTATCCCACTCTTCTTGTTTTAAAATATTGTTGGTCTTTATTTTGCTTGATAAAAGTAGCAGGTGCTACTTTTACAATAGTAAAATGTAAGAAAGTACAGAAAAGCATAAAAATAAAGATTGCTAGCTTTTCCACAACACAGAAAGGGTCACTCATTGATTTTGCTTCCTGGTAGGTAACTATTTTTTTTCTTCTTTCATTGATTTCTAAGTAGTTTTTAAAACATGAAGGAAATTAATTTCTTATCTAGAGTGTTTTTTCAAATACTTGTCTATTTGTTTTTGTGCCTATGATGGCGGCTTCTTACATGAAATGCTAATGTTCACAAAGCTAGTTTGACCGTTTTCCCTCTTTTCATACCTTACACTAATTTTATGTTTAAAATTTTTCTTCCCATCCTAATAGCTATTAAATTTTTAATGAATTTTTGAAATTTAGCTAATTCATTTAAAATTGGTTTTGCTATAGTATAAGATGTATGGATATGACTTGGAATTTTTTCTAAATAGCCAGTAATTCTCAAAACCACTCATTGAATAATCCATCTTTTCCTTTTGCTGAACTCCTGTTTCTATCATAAATTAAATGTTTGTATACACTAAGGTACGTTTATGGGCTCTCAATTCTTATCCATTGATTTTTTCATCGATTTTGTCAATACCATATTGTTTTAAGTGCTATGACTCTAGAATGCACTTTTTTAACCTCTTACTGATTATTTTTCCTCTTAACTCCCCAAAATATTCCATTATTCTTATTTTATTTTTCAAATAAGCCTCAAAATCATTTGTTAGCAAATATGCATATATACATGCAATTTTGAGACTGTTATTGAACTTTAATTTGGAAATATTAGACATCTCCTATTCTAGTCTAGTCTAGGCAGCTCTATTCCATTCTAAGGCAGGAATCAGTTAATGATGGTCTGTGGGCCAAAATTGGCCCACTGCCTATTATGGTAAATAAAGTTTTATTGGAACACAGTCACACTCATTTGTTCATATACTGTTTATGGGTGCTTTTATGCTATAGTGGTGCAGTTAAGTAGTTGTGGCATAAAGTATATAGCCACAAAGCCTACAATATTTAATGACTTGTTCTCTCAACTTATACAAGTTTACTGATTCATGTTCTAAGGCAAAATTATATTCTATTCCTCCATCTCATTTAAAAATGTTATTATTAATGACTAGGTCTCATTTAAGATCTATATGAAATCTGACCTTTCTATCACATTTCTTATGACAGTATTTCCTGGGTCTTTAAGTTTGTGAATCCCAAGTTGAGGACTACTGTACCCATTTTACCCTCTAAATCATGGCTGCTAATGTCTGGTGTTCACAAGTATCTCCAAACTTGTATCCAGTACAGTTGAGTCATCTGTTGTGCCCACTGCCCATCAAGATGGCTTAGATTTGCAGGGTGGGGTGTGAGGGAGGAGGACCATCGAAGCCTCTGGTTCTAGGATGACCAAGAGCAAAGCAAAGGGGAGTACAGGGTGTTGCTTCAGTGGTCTTACAGTTTGGATGTGAGGTGACCCCCAAAATCTCATGTGTGAGACAAAGCAAGAAGGTTCAGAGGAGAAAATGGGTTGTAAGAGTCTTAAGTCAATCAGTGAATTAATCCCCTGATAGGGATTAACTGAGTGGTAACTGAAGTGGTAGTGTGTGGCTGGAGGAGGTGGAAATTAGGGGCATGGCTTTGGGGTATATATTTGTATCTGGCAAGTGGAGACTTTCTCTCTCTCTCTCTCTCTGCTTCTGATCATGATGTGAGCTGCTTCCGTCCACCACACTTTCCAGCCATGATGTTCAGCCTCAACTTGAGCCCTGAAGAATGGAGCCAGCCTTCAATGGACTAAGACCTCTGAAACTGCCAGCCCCAAATAAACTTTTCCTGCTCTACAGTTGTGCTGGTCAGATCATTTAATCACAGCAGTGTAAAAAGCTGACTAAAACAGAAATTGGTACCATGAAGTGGAGTCTTTGCTGTGACTAACCTGACCATATTGTTCAGAAGATTTTTGAGCTTTTTGAAATTGGTGGGAGAAATTCTGAGATACTTAGTAGTACAAGCTGGAAATGCTTTAGATTGTTGTAAGCAGAGCTTAACGGCCAATTCTCGTGGGCGTGCAGAAGACCAGAATGTCAATAGGACTGTAGACAATGAAGACAGGGCTCAAGGGGGATCAGAGATGAAGAATTCTATTGGAACTTAGAGTAGAGGCTATTTGTGTTGTATTCTGGCTGATAAGTTGTCTGCATTTTGTTCATGTCCTGAGACTTTCTGTGAGGCTGATTTTAAAAGCAATGGACTTCTTAATTTGCTGTAAGAAATTTCTAGGCAGCATAGCATTCAGGCATTGGCATGGATGTTGCTGGCGGCTTTTAGCCAAATTTATTGCGATAATCAGGAGCAGAAAGCAGAGGAGAAAGATTTGGAAAACTTGGACTTGAAAGACTTGAGTAAAACTAGGGCTAAGGAAGTTGCAATTGTTAAAGACCTTACTGTCACTAAAGAAATGCTAAAGTCTTTGCCCAGAGACAAGGAGAAAGATGGATTGAGGGCATCCTCAGGAGCTGGCAAGACCACAACCATCTCAAGCTCAAGGGATTAAAGGTGAAAATTCTCTTGAGAAAAGACCAGTGGAGCACCCTTCTTGCACAAGGGGGCCTAGGAAGTTTTTTCAACATGCTCAACCACCCAGATACTCAGAGGCTGCTGCAGTCAGGGTCCATGGAGGCTTGGCTACTGCTTAAGATGGCAGCAGACCTTGGCATCAACCATGTGGGCTGGTTCTGCAGGAATGCAGGATGCTGGAGTTAGGGGGTCATGGAGGCTTCCACCAAGATTTCAAAGGAAGGCCTTGAAAGCCAGGCAAAGCACAGCAGGGGTGGAGTCCCTGCAGACATCCCCCCGCCCACACACACACACACCAGAAGGTAAGATGTGGAGATTTGAGGAGAAAGCCAAAGCTTCAATGGAGAACCCTGAGATTAAGAAATGCCAGTAATGTTGAAACATCATTCTAGGAAAGATGCAGGAATTGAGCAGAGATAAGCCAACAGAAAGGCCACTTGGGCTGCAACAAACAAGACCACAGGGGTGGAGCTACACAAGCCCTTTGGAGAGGGCATCATGCCATGTGATCCAGATGTCAGACACAGAACTACATGACCTTTTTGCCCAGCTGGGTTTCAGTCTTGCTTTGGTCCTATCCATTCTTTCTATGTTCCTAATTTTGTGAATGAAAATGTTTACTCTGTACCATTATATATCAGATATTTTTAAATTGCTTTTAATTTTTACAGTAGCTCATAATGCAAGATTGCCTTGAGCCTCAAAGACTTTGGACTTGAACTTTGAGAAATCTCAGAACTGTAAAGACTATATGGACTCTTGAGAATGGACTAAATGTATTTTGCACTGTCAGATGAGTGTGAGCTTTTGGTGTCCAGGGGTGGGATGTTATGGTTTGGATGTGAGGTAACCCCCAAATCTCATGTGTGAGACAATGCACGAAGGTTCAGAGGAGAAATGATTGGGTTGTGAGTCTTAACCCAATCAGTGAATTAATTCCCTGATAGGGATTTACTGAGTGGTAACTGAAGTGGTATTGTGTGGCTAGAGTGCGTGGGAATTGGGGGCGTGGCTTTGGGGTATATATTTGTATCTGGCAAGTAGAGACCCTTCTCTCTCTCTCTTTCTCTCTCCCTCTCCTTCCTAATCATAATGTGAGTTGCTTCCCTCTGCCATACTCTCAGGCCGTGATGTTAAGCCTCACCTCGAGCCTTGAGCCCTTAAATAAACTTCCTCTACAGTTGTTTTGGTTGGGTCCTTTCAGTCACAGCAGCAAAAATGCTGACTAAAACAAGTGAGTTTTCTAAACCTAAGATCATGCATTTCCCCAATTGCATGGGAGCAAACAGGTTTTCACCGTAGTCCATGCACAATTGTTTTGAAGCAGGGAAGGTATGCGTTTGTGATTGTGATTTATAGAACACGCTATTTTCATCTGCAAACATAGCTTAGTTCACTTTTATAATTTGCATTTTATTTATAAAGAGTCTGAACTCTTTAATGCCCTCCCTACATGCTTCTTTTTTTCAGTACTTGCCTTCTTCTAGTACTAGACCTTCCACCGAGGAGGTCTCAAAGAAAAAACTTCCTGTCACTCAGTCTCATTTGAAGGGCTTGGATGGAAACCCCACACAACAGGCCTGGTGGTTACTGGCTTTGGAGAACTGGAAGAACAACGCAAAACTGTTGGAGCATCTACTTTGATTCTTGTGGAGGGATTCACCATTCACTCATTCTCATACTCAGTCATATTTGTTACGTTGCTGATGGATGCCAAGTGCCATACCAGGTACTGGGGCAGAGTGGGGATCATGAGAAGCACACTCTTCACTTGGGAGCTTGTACCTAGCGGGGGATGCAGCACTACAAAAGACACCCCATGGCACTCAGAGGGTTAACACAACAGCAGAATCTGTTAGAGAAGTTAGAGATCAGGAAGGCCCTTAAAGAATTTATGCTGATCCCAGCACTTAGGGAGACTGAGACAGGAGAATCGTGAAAGCCAGTCTAAGCAAAGGTGAGGTGCTAAGCAACTCAGTGAGACCCTGTCTCTACATAAAACACAAAATAGGGCTGGGATGTGGCTCAGTGGTTGAGTGCTTGAGTTCAATCTCCAATACCAAAAAAAAAAAATAATAATAATTTATGCTGAACTAAAATGTGCCAAGCAAATAAACATAAAGGGTGATATGTGCATGTGCAAGTGTGTTCAGAGCAGGGAAGTGATGGAGACTTGGTGGTTGCTTGGGTTCTGGATTCTAAAGCAGAATTGTGGGGACTCTTGCTTTAGAGCAGAAAGTCTGTATCCAGACTATGTTCTGTATCCAGACTATGTTCCCATGGCCACTCAGGATTTTTAGGTTTTTTTTGTCTTAATTAACATGGAATAATTGTGCATGTGAATGGGGGATAGGGTACTATGTGATATTTCAATGCATACATACAATGATCAGATCAAGGTAACTAGCATTTCCATTCCTTATCATTTCTTTATATTTGGAGTCTTCAAGTTCCTGTCTTCCAGTTCTGCACAAAATAATAATAATAATAATAATAATAATAATAATAATAAAAGTTATTGGGGACCACAGTCACCCCAATATGCTATGGGAAACCAGAACTTATTCCTTCTATCTGGGTTTCACTACCCATTCTCCCCCCTCACACACCTTCCCAGTCTCTAGTAATAACTACTGTACTTTCAGATTGACATTTTTAACTTTAACTTATGAGAAAGAGCATGAAATATTTGTTTTTCTGTGCAGGGCTTATTTCACTTAACATAATGCCCTGTAGTTCCATTCATTTTGCTACAAATGGCAGGATTTCATTCCTTCTGTGGCTGAATAATATTCCATGATCTATGAATGTGTTTGTGTGGGGGGGAGGGTGGATTTTCCCTATCCATTTATTCATCTGTCAGTGGATAACCAGGCTGACTCCATATCAAATCCTCTCAGGATTTGAAGAGTGCTTCTTCTTCCGAGTCTGGAGAGCTTGGCGAGCTCTGGTGATGATCAGAAGAGCTGAGACCAGGTTCAGCTGAAGATGACAGGCTCCTGTTTTTCAGCAATTTCATGAGCTTTGGGGACTTTAGTGGGTCCCAAGGGATTCAAGAGACAAAAGAGTTGGGATAAAATTTCCCAATAGTCCTGTAGGCTAGAAATTCAAATTGAATTTATCTTGTCTCAATGAGAATAATGACAATTCTTGAATTGATTATTGTTGAATTGACAACACTTGAATTTATAGAACAAGATTTACATATACTATTTAACTATCTTATCACACAAAATATGGGATATATAGAAAAATAGAAACAAAAAGAAAAGAGTTATCTACACACCCAATTCTCCACCCCAACAATGATTTAATTTGTATGAACTTCTTGTTTTTGGTATGAAGATTTTGGTTTTAGTTTGGTGTGTTCATGTGTGTATTATATAGTTTAATCATACTGAAAACATAATTTTATACTTTGCCTTTTTATATAACATTAGATAGGCATTTTTCTCTGTTGTTATAAAGACTTTACAGAATGAATCATATGAAAAAAATTTATAGATTTTTATCACATAGTATTTAAAACATTCAAAGATAAAAAATTTACTACTAAAAAGTAAATAACTCTAGGTGAAATTTATATCTAGTAAGAGTAGGTAATATTTTATTATGTAAAGTACATATAAACATAGGGAAAATATACAGGAGTTAAAAGTGTATATTAACTAAAGGTAGTACATGGGAAGAAGTAAGAGAAGAAAACCATTTGCTCAACACAGAAAATGTATTTATTTTCAGTAGATTTTAAAGGAATCCAAATTAAAACCTCAACATACCATCTATCTTTCATCAGGTTAGAAAAGACTTGCAAATGTTTCATGTCCATTTCTTGGAACCATAGGGTTAAGACAAAAGTATGGGAATATAAATTAGTACAAAGTCTTGAGGAAACTGGAATTATGTATTAAAAGCCTTAAAACTTTTCATTGCTTTAGTTCAATAATCCCATGTCTACTGTTTTCACCATAGGATGTAATCAGAGGTAACCACAAAGATTTATGCACAGGGATATTCATCATGGCATTATTTATAATGGTGAAAAATTGGAAATAACCTAATGTTCATCTGCCAGGGATTGGTTAAGTGGACTATTATGCAGTCATTAGAATTTAGAAAACTGCATAACAACAGTGAAAAATGAGTTCTCCATTTCCACGAGTTTCTACCATTGCTTCTACTAAAATGCAGAAGGAGGTCTGGATATGATGTTTACTTATCCCATTTTCTATGAATAGGATGGAATGTGTCTTTAGCATCTTTGAGTGCACTAGGTTTTGCAAACAGTAAATTTAGGGGACCCCTGAAAAATGTGCAGAGGTTCTGCTGACATTTGAGACTCACTCAATCAACACCTAAGTACTATACCAAGTACATGCAAGAAGTAGAAGCACAAGGTATACCCCTTTACCTATAGTTCTTTTCTTCAGTTCTTGTTCACCTGATGGTTAGGCTACTCCTTCCCCAGCCGTTAGACAGAAACTTAGACAGTCCCCCGGTGACTTTCTAAGTCTGTTTTGTGAGTAAAACAATCTTACAATAGCCTCCACTTGGTGTAGTCTCAATGCAGTCATTGAAATAAGCCAGTCCTAGGCTATCATCAGTCTCCAACTTATTTCACAAGCCTGACTTCTCTTATTCACCAGCTCCCTCCCCACCTGTCACTATGGGACCCTTCCTGGGCAGGCGGACTGCCAGGGAAGCCTGCTGTCCAACTCACCTCCTTTGCCACTTTCAAGTCGATGTTTCTTGGTCTAGTGTAGTCACAACAGGGAAGAGGGAGATCCAAGGACACAAGGACATGGAGAAGTTCTCACATGGCTGGTACATACTTCAAGCCCAACTGGGCTGTTGAGGGCTGTTCTGGAATCTCCTCCCTGAAGAACTTTTCCACAAAGCAAGCAATCTGTTTACCCCAGCTGGCCTTACTCTGCCTCAACCTGGGGTTTCTGGGCCACCATGGAGTTTCTCTGTGGGGTTGGCTGTGATCCACAGGCAGCTGTTCTCTCCTGCATAGCTCAGGGGAAGCACTCCTGTTGATCTGGAGTGCAGGTCTACCCAGTGCCTCTCTCCCTTGCTCTGTGGACAAATCAGACAGGTGCATTGATTTGGATTTCCCAGGTGAAAGCAGCTTTCCCACCAGTGCGCACCTGGTTATAAGGTACACAAGCAACCTCTCCTCACAAACCTGTGGAAAGATTTCTCTCCTATCTTGGGATGAGGTTGGAGGAGGGGTGCTGGACTCTAAGTTTCTCCAAAGAAATTCACCTTACAGATTCTCTCCCCTTCTCCACTTTCTCAATCCTTTTAAAATCCTCAATATGGCTTAGGGATTCAGGAGTCATATAATCAAGTGTCACACCTTTCACCTGAATTGTTTGCATGATAGAAAATGTAACACTGACAGGCTGATGCTTTATCCAACTCTGAGAGAGCAAAAACACATTTTCACATCTTGAATCAGCCTCTCAGCATTCTCTTCCCCTCCTATCTAATGCTTTTGCCAGATCAGAATTGCACTTCCCTTACATGCTCTCCTCTTTCCCTCCTCTCTTGTTCCTCCAGCCTGACAAATGTCTATCCACTGCACAGGCCTGCCCAAACACATCCCCCGCCAAGATCCGGAAGCTACCTCACTTTCCCAGAACAATTTCAGAACACACTCTGCCAGGTTAAAGAGTTAAGTTCTTCCTTATCTGGGCACAAATCATCTCCACTCCCAGAGCAACAACCCAGAGCCTGGCCCATGGGTGCTCAGGGAATGCATGCCAGGTCAAGATCACAAAGGGGAGAGGTGGGCCCGGATGGCTAGGGAGAGTCAGATGGGTTAAGGAAAGGCTGATATCCATGAACAGGTTGGAGGAGAGATTTTAGTATTCTGTGCTATCCTGGGAACTCAAAGGGGTAAAGATCCACCAGAGCAGAGCCTACTTATAGGGTTAATCATGAGGCAAAAGTTCTGGGAGATTAACCAGACAAATGAAGTGTGGTGGTCAGAAAGAGTGACTATGGCTCCGCTGAGAAAGTAGATCGCACACGTCAAGATTAATGCCTCCTGACCACTGGGTCTATTCAGGGCCTCCCTGTGTCATATTTCTGCTCACTCATTTATCTTGACTGCCCACCTTGGTGCAAAGGAAAGCCAGGAGCTGGTCGTACAAAATTAGGAAATCTCCAAGAAACCCCTCGGGCCCTTCAGACACCCGTGATGACTTTGAGCAAGTATATAAAATTAAATAACTAGCTTATCTGGTTACTTGACAAGAACTGGGAAAAAATCCTACTGTTTGCTTTTGTTCATCTCCAAGCTACAGAACTGGGTTAAAATTGTGCACCAAAGGAGGTGTGTTTACATGAACAGGAAATATCAGGCAAAGGTGCAGGGAGGGGTGGTCAGGAAGCCTCCATCTGCGTAGGAAGGCTGGGATTTCTCTGTAGGAGGCATTTAAAACAGTAGCCTGGCCGGAAGGGGAGCTGGGGCACTTCTCTCTAAGCTGGACATTCGCATCAGGTGTACCATTTTACTTAGATCTTGCCTTTTTTTGAGTGGCTTGGTGTCAAAAGAAACTGATGGAAGTGAAGACTAAAGCTGCCTATGTCCACCATGGTAGGACCACAGAAAAGTCTGCCTGTAGGAAAAGTTTAGTGAGGATTTAGAAAGTACCCAGTGAAATTAACTGCTAACAACCACAGTTGTTGGGCATGGTGGCACATGCCTGCAATCCCAGCGACTTGGGAGGCTGAGGCAGGAGTTCAAAACCAGCCTCAGCAACTTAGTGAGGCCCTAAGCAACTCAGCAAGACCTTGTCTCTCTAAATAAAATACAAAAAAGTGCTGGGGATATGGCTCAGTGATTAAGTGCCCCTGGGTTCAATCCCCAGTACCAAAAAAAAAAAAAAAAAATCTTTCAGATATGACAGAAATCCATACCTTTTTTATGGCTTCAGAATACTCCATTTTGTATATGTATATGTACATATACAAAATATGTATATATACCACATTTTACTTATCCATTCACCTGTCTATCAGATGCTTAGTTAGGTTGTTTCCACAGCTTGGCTATTGAGAATAGTGCTTCAGTAAATATGAGACAGCAGATATTTCCTTGACATAGTGATTTCACTTTCTTGGCAGACTGCCGAATCATACGCAAGTTCTATTTTTAATTTGGGGGGAACCTCCATACTGTTAGTTGAGACTCACCAAAGGACAGCTCTCAGGTCAGTCTCTGCCCTTTAGCTTGGGAAGATGATAATAAGTGGGAATTGGTTTTATTACATTTATCAACTGGGTAATTCTGATAAAATTATGATTATTTTTACATTTTATTACATAATACATGACTGTACTCAATTTTTCTTACCTATTTCAGTAGCTTTCTAGTGGATTCTGTTGTATTTTTCAGGTACATAATTACAGTATAAGCAAAAAAGAAAAAAACGTACTTCTTCTTTTCCAGAATGTATTCTTTTTTAAAAATTTGTGTATGTGTGTGTGTGTGTGTGTGTGTGTGTGAGAGAGAGAGAGAGAGAGAGAGAGAGAGAGAAATGGAGAGAGAGAGAGAGAGAGAGAGAGAGAGAGAAATGGAGAGAGAGAGAGAGAGAGAGAGACTTAGAAACGTCCCAACTTTTTCTATTCTCTAGAGTGAATGAAATTATCTCTTCTTTATAGGATTGATAAATTCTTCCTGAAAAACCCTCTGTTCTCAGCATCTTTATAAACTACTTCCTTAATAACACTTCTATTTTTTTAAAGAGTCTTTGGTTTATTTGTATTTTCTAAAACCAGTTTAAATGTGTCTTCCCTGAGCATTATCAATGTTATGCAGTTTCCATTTTTAGCATAGTTGTTCATAGAAATCTCTGAAAAGACTATAAATCGCCTTCAGATTTGTGATTATATCTTTATTCTCAAATCCTATTTTGGTCTCATTTGTCCTTGATTAGATTTCTTCATTTTGAATATTTTATTCGTCATTTCAGGAAACTCAATCTGATTTATTTAGCAATTCTGCTGACTGCATATTTATGCTTGTTATTTCTGTTAATTCCTTCTTCCTACTTTCCTCATTTTTTAAATTTTTTTGCTGATTTGTTGAATTTAATGGTCAGGGTATTTGTTTTTATTTTGTCTTGCTTAATAAGAAAACCATCTAAGATTATTATTGTAATAATAAGTACAGCTTTGGCCGCAGCCCATAAATTTTCCTGTGTTGTTGTCTCATTAGTTTTCAAATAGTCTATATTTATAGTTGTATTCTATCTTTTACTGAGTTACATAGAAATGTGTTTATTAAATTTCAAGTAGTTTTTCATTTAAAATTGTATTACTTATATATGGTTTGTTTGCATTGCAATCAGATAATATAGCCATTACAACATTTTTAAGAATTTATTCAGGTATTTTAGAGGTCTAATGTAATTATTGTCATAAATATTCCATGGGGACTAAGGAAAAAAAACCAAGCATTATCTCTGCAGAATTTGATATATACTATTAAATCAACTTTACCAATAGATTTCTCTGACTTTGATATATTAAGTAAGCTAAGAATAAATCAGAGTACTAAATCAGAAAAAAATATATAATTATAACTTGCCATGAATATTGTGCTTCTCAATTTATCTTTATATTTCTCACAGGTTTTCAGTATAATTTGTGATTCAATATTATTCATGACAACAACAACAATAATAATACCCGACGCATAAGCCTTGCTGATGCTATGCTAAGGATTTTGCCAAGCACATTGAATGTCTTCTTAGCTTTTCATTTGTCACAATGACACTATATGTGGAGTGCCTGCAGTTTACAGAAGAGGAAACTGAGTTGGAGTGTATCAGCCAAGGTTGGATCAGACTACATGGGATGGGGGGAGCTAAAATAAGACGGAATTTTACTCCATTCCCTCATCACCCAGAGCTGATGTTATTATGGTGACTTCCATAGTCCTCAATGGCATGGGCGCTCCTCTGGCTTTTGTTATCATCAGCACAATGATCCAAACACAGACCTGGCCAAATTCAGATTCAGGGGGACTCAGCCACCAGCCATTCTGCTTCCTTTAGTGTCTAACAAAGGAAAGAGATAAAGGGCCTGGCCTGGAAGGACATCCAAGTTGCTCCAACAATGCTCATTCCAAAACCAGTAATGGCCCTTGGAGTTAAGAGGCTTTGGCTTCCACATCCGCTGTTGCAGTCTGGAAACCCAGCGAGCCAGGACTCAGCCTTCATAGGGATGGCATGAGCTGTCCTTCAGAGGCCTCACCACCCACAGCATGTGATGCCTTCCTGTGCTTTTGTGCTTTTAACTCTGACCCTTCTTTGCATTAGTAGGAGAACATCACCATATCTTTCTGTTGTCTTCAAAGGAACCCCACCTCTCCTCTGGTTCCTGCCACTAATACTTAGCATAACCCATTCAGAGAGTTCATGGGAGAGTGGAGAAAAAGGACGTGTACTGCAGATAGCTTCTTCTTTGGTCTTGTGTTACCTACCCCTTTAAAACTGTAGAAAGGGGCTCACTTTGATGGGATGTTGCAAGGAAGAAGATGTTAGAAACATACACAGGTGCATGCAAATAAATATTTTAACACATTAGCCTGACATTCAGATAAGATCAGCCAAGAATATTTTGAAAAGAAAGGTATTTTCTCTAGGAATCGTGTGAATTATTATTTTGAGAGTAGCATCTTTTTTTTTTTTTCCTTTACCTTTTCTATTTCCTGTTGGCTGGTACTGAGGAAAGCTATTGGTACGAACATTTTTCTTTGGTCCGCACCAAACTCAGGTGTTAAGTCTACTAATTTTCAGTTTTGTATCTTACTTGCTGTTGTCTGGCTAGAACCCTGGAAGGATGAGAAGAGTAATCCTGAGCACCAGCATTCTTGTCTCTGACTTACATAAGAATGCTTCCAATATTTTATATTTGTTAAAAATTGTTGTGGCTCTTGTTACTCTAACAAGTATAGTTTTTGTAGATAACTAGCTTGTTAATAAATTTAGTAAGAATGTATACTAAACCTATCATCTTTTGTGGTGGTCACATTTTTCTGTTTGATCTTTTAAGTTTGTTAATTAAAAGATTGATTCATAATGTTAAATCAGTTTTACCTTCCTGAGTAAACCATGGTTGGCCAAAGGTTACTATTTCTTGGATATAATTGCTAGAAAGTAAGAATTATTTCCTTGAGGATCTTTGCATTTCTCATCAATTCATTTTTCTTTTTGTTGGTTTGTTGATTGTTTTTTAAAAAAACTCTTTATTTGGCTTCAGTGTGAAGTTAAACTAGAATCTTAGAATTAATTCTGGAACTTTAAATTGTCATTTTTATTGTTTGGAACAGTTCATTGGATGTATCTTCTTTTCTTAGTAAGGATTTGATAGAACTTACTCATAAAGCCAATTTTAGGCTATGTGTCTCCCTTTCATTTTATTCCGTGGCTGTTAGTATATTTAGAAGGACTATCCAACCTTGAGCTGATTTTTGCCACTTATGTTATCATTAACAAATGAATTAAAAGTTTACATTTATTAGCACTGTGGTATATATACATTACTCCTAAATTTCCATAATACTCTGGCTCTGTGTATCTATTTTGTTTTTTTCAATATTATTTATTTTTCCCTTTCTATTCTTCTTGATTAGTCCTCTGAAATTTTTGATGTTTATGAGTCCTATTAAGCAAAATTTAGGGGTTTATATTCATTTGTTTAAACTTCTTAGTAATTATTCCCGTTATTTTTATCAAATACTCTCAGAGTATTTGGATATATTTTGCACCAGTTATCTGGATCCTTGAATTTTAGTTTATGGATTTTACTTTTCTATCTTTTTTATTTTCTAATATGTATCTTAGATGATACATATTCATGTGAGTCTTCATAGGTCTTTGTACAGACTGTGTTCATCGGTAGCATGCATTTGTAAAGAGTTTAGACTTTTTCTTTTCCAAGACTAATTTAATACTAGTGGTAATAATAATATTAGTCATAATGATAGAGAGGTTAGTAACAGTTGCAGTTATTGACAAGTAAGTAGAGCTTTTATTATTTGGCTCTGTATTTTATTGTAGCATTTTAGTGAAAGAATATGGACCTGTATTTTTACATTTCATAATTTTTAGAGATTTTCTTGGTGTTAGTCTCTCTGAAAGCATAAGACTTGTTTTAATATAAATATTTGCTGCTTATCTGTTTGTGTGTGGTATGCAAAAGAAAGAAATTTACTTATATATACAGAAATATCTATGAATACATATAGATTAAATTTCTCATGCACTTTTTTCTTTCTGAAAACTTTATTGTTGCAATAATTAAATAACTAAAATAATAACAACCCATAAAAAGAAAGAAAAGAGGAGATGGATGAATTAACAATGTTCATAGAGGTAAGTGAAATTTCAAAGACAGAAAACAGAGTAGGGGTACATGAGTCAGGAGGACAAACAAAACTGAAGTCTTTGTGCCAACAGAGGGGATAATGGTGAAAAAACAAATTAATTTTCCCCACAGGACTCAGGGAAGTTTGGGAACTCACAGGCAGTCATTGCTGGGGTTGCACATCTGTCCTGAGCTGTTAGATGCCACCCCCCATGCCTTTTCCAATCTCTTTGTCTTCCATGTGTGGCCAAGGAAATATCCCATTCTCGTCTCTGCAGGGAATGAGGGCTTTTATTATCTTAGAATGGAGAGGCTCCAGATGTTGGGAAGAGGAGATGCAGTAGGGAAAGAAGGTGCTAAACTGAAAACAAAAGAAATAAGTAAATCCAAACTGCAAATGGTCACACTCACGCCTCCCTGTCCTAGTCTAAGGTGCCAGCAATGTGGCAAAACCCCCACTACCAAGTTTGGAACTGGAAGGTTCTTTCCTGGAGAAACCAAATGTCCATAAAAAAAAAGGCTTGCACAGCCCCTTAATAGGGAAGATGTCCAATGGAGAGATGGAAACTTGGCAGCCTGATGGTTCTGTGGTGGAGGTCCACAGTGGAGGCTGCTGTGGACACAGAACTTGAAGTGAATTTAAAAAGTCTTGCTCGATCAACATGAATGAATAACACATGAGAGAAAAGACTCAATGTGACAGACACAGACCAAGGTAAGAAGGTTACAAAAATAAAAGTAAAGAAGTAATTAGAAAAAAAACTTACAGGAACAGATAACGGGTGAAAAAGAAAGAATTAAAGAGTAGAACAAAAGAGAGAAAGGGATGAGTGGCAGAAGAGAGAACTCAGAAATGTGCCAGATCCAGCCACAGCTCTTGTATCTGACAGAAGTTGAAAATTACAAGAAGATCATCACAGAAACAAAACTGGGTGCTATCATTTGGATCATAATGGTCCCCTAAAGATCCATGTGGTAAAGTCTTGGTCCCCAGCGTGGTGCTATTGGGAGGTGGTGGAACCTTTAAGAGGTAGGCCAGGACACAGTCAGGTCATTGGGGACGTGCCTTTGAAGGGGACAGTGGGCGGGGACAGTGGGTGGGGATAGTAGCCCTTCCTCTTTCTCTTTCTCCTCCCAGCCATGAGGAGAGCAGTCTTGCTGCACTAGAAGGTTCCACCTTGATGCGCCATCACAGGCCCAAAAGCCATGGGGCCAGTCATGAACTAGAACTCCCAAAGAGCCAAACCAAAGCTCTTCTCTTCGTAAGTTTATTGTTTCCATCATTTGTGACAGTGACTGAAGGCTAACGCACCAAGCAATCGCCAGATTGGCTGTACTTCTAAAGCATACACTAGAATGAACTAGAATAGTAAACAAAACAAAAACAAAAAAAATCCTATACTAATCACAGTATCACAAAATTTCAGAATCACAGTGATTAAGAAAAAATAGATCTCAGAGCTTCCAAGGAGTGGGGAAGAAACAAAAGCATAAAACCAACAAAAAAAAAGATTGGCTATATGCAAAGGAATAGGAGATAAAATAAAAGTGCTGCTTCTTCACTGTAATACTGTAAGCAAGGTGAACAAGCTCAGGAAAGGTTGTAGGAGAGAAGTCTCTAAGGTGGGGCGCATAGGAAGTGCTTAGAAATATGTCTGAACATTTGGAAGATTACTGACAGGTATTTGACAGATCTTTTGGAGCATTTAGGGAGAAATCTCTCTCTGTGCATAGAATCTAAGTAAATCAGGAAACAAAGCGATCAATGCCAAAAAAAACCCCAAAACTTGTAAAAAATAAGTACTGTTTGCTGCTTGATTAGTCAGAAAACAATCAACAATATGGTCATGTTAATATAAATATTAATTACTGATTTAACCAGAAATTGTGATGTAGATATATTGATTAGGTGGAGGAGGAAAACAGAGGGTAGATAGGTGAAAGCAAAAAGAGCAACTGATAAAATGAGAAATCAATAGATAATATGTAACATTCATAAATCAAGAAATGGCACTATTAGCATTAATTAGAAATAAGTAAAATCATGAGGAGCTCTTCATGGAAAGCAGGTCCAGGGGAGGAGGAAGAAGTATAACAGGGCCTTTAATGTTATCTCATTTTTTAACCATACACATTTATTATTTTAGTAAAAATAGAAAATATTCTAAATAGTTAAGATCATATGCATATATATAACTATATTTATAGTAAGCTTCACTAATTGTGTTAACAATCATCCTTCTTCAGATACATGATTAATATGTGATTAATGAAAAAAAGATACAAAATGCAGTGGGAATAGGATGGTTGTTTTAAAAATGATGATGGGTCAAATGTGTGTGTGAACGCGCGCACGTATATGGGTCAAAATGAACCTTGACCTCTATGATGATTAATTTTATGTGTGAACTTGACTGGGTCACAGAGTGCCCAGATATTTGTTTAAAACTTATTCTGGGAGGTGCACCTGTGCGAGTGTTTCTGAATGAGATTAATATTGGAATTGGTGCTGGGTGGATGGCACGTGTCTGTAATCCCAGTGGCTCAGAAGGAGCCCAAATTCAAAGCCAGCCTCAGCAAAGGTGAGGAGCTAAGCAACTCAGTGAGACCCTGTCTCTAAATAAAATACAAAATAGGGCTGGGATGTGGCTCAGTGGCTGAGTGCCTCTGAATTTAATGCCCAGTACCCACCCCCCAGGAAAAATTGAAATTGGTGAATTCTTCAGTGTGGGTGAGCCTAATCCAATCAGTTGAAGACCTGGATAGAACAAAAAGACTGACTCTTCCCTCAGTAGGAGTGAATTTCTCCTGCCTAACTGCCTTGAGCCCACATCAATCCTTTCTTGCTGTAGACTTATACTGAAACACTTGCTTTTCTTAGCTCTCAAGGCTGCTGGCTTCCATACTGGCAAAAACTGGACCAAAACTCTTTGGACTTGGAATAAAACTATACCATCAACTGTACTAGGTCTGCAGATTGCTGACTGCAGATCTTGGTACTTCTCAGTCTCTATAATCAAGTGAGACAATCCCTTATAATAAATGTTTTTATGTAGGTCTGTACATAGGTACTTATCTATCTGTCCTGTTGGTCTTTCTCTGGAAAACTCTGAATAATAAAACTTGTACCTCATATAACACAAAAAACTTAATTCAAGATGGATCATTGAGCTAAACTGATAATTAAAAGAATTGAAGTTTCTAGAATACAAAATAGGAGACTTTCTTTGCACATGGAACCGTTTATTTAATAAGACAAAAAAGTGCTAACTATAAAAGAAAAGATTAATATTCTGGCCTATATTAAAATTAAGTATCCCTGTTCATTAAGACATCAATAAGAGAATGAAGAGGCAGCCCACAGACTCAAGAGATATTTCCAACACATATATCTACCAGTAAACTCAAATTCAGGGTATATAAAGAGTCTCTATTAAAAAACAATTAGAAAATTCAGATCATCCAGTAGAAAATCAGAAAGAAACTTGAAAAGGCACTTCACAAATGGAGGATTTAAAATAACTAATAAATATATTAAAGAGTGTTCAATGGCATCAATCATCAGAAAAATACAAATTAAAGCTCAAAAAGACTCTACACACCTACCAGAAAGGCTAAAATTAAAAGGACTCTTATTTCCAGGCAGTTGAGAGAATGTAAAATGTAGACCACCCTCTAGAATTCTCTTAAATAGCTGCTGAGAATATAAATTGGTATAATCCTTTTATGAAACTATTTGGCAATACCTACTGAAGCAAAATGCATATGTATCTTATGACCCAGCAACTATAAATATCCACTTATTTATGTAGTATTTATATTCTATAGACCTGAATTATTTGTAAAAGTGACAGTATCCCTAAGTAATAGAAAGAATAAATAAGTTTCAATATATTTATTCAATGAAATATTACTCAACACTGCAAAGGAACCAGATAGATACAATATGGATGAACACATAGAGTTAAAGGGGGAATCATGAGCATGAAAGGTTATTTACACTACGATTTCATTTTATAAGAATTTCAAAACAGGCATAACCTCCCCAACTATTCTTGAAGGGGGGGTAATTATTGAGAAAAGCTAGGAGAACCTACTGAATTGCTAAAAATGCTGTACTCCTTCATCTAGGTGGAAATCACATGGGCATGTACATATATAAAAATGTACCAAGTTACACATTAACATTTGTGCACTCTATGCAATTAAGTCTCAATTAAAAATGATACTACTAACATCAAAATTTAAGGCCACACAAACACAAGTCAAAAGGAAAACAGAATAGAGTCTCATATATTATCAGAACACACATTAGCTTGAAACATATGATGGTGACATTTTTGTTGATGAAAACTGATGAAATAATAATTTCATATAGTTTAGTCTAATGAGATTAGTATGATTAAGAAAATAGAAGAAGTTTCAAGAAAAGAGATTAAAAGTTGGAGAATGGAGAATATTACCAGAGAATTAGAATATCTTTAAAATAAAAAGGAAAAATAAAAAGGAGAAATTCAATGTAATTATTATAACTATATAATTAAATGGAAAATGTATGAGTCCCCATTCTATCACAGTAACAAAATACCTGAGATAAATAAGCTTAAGTGAGGAAAGGGTTGTTTTGGCTTGCAGTTCAGAGGTTTCAATCCCGATCATTTGAATCCGTTGCTTTTGGCCTATGATGATGTGGAGCAAAGCTGTTCACCTTTGGGTGCCAGGAAGCAAAGAGACAGACAGAAAGGGACCGGAGTCCCAATATTACCTTCAAGGCCACACCCTTAAGGTCCTAACTTCCTTTCATTAGACCCCACTTTTTAGGTTGCACTATCTCCCCTTTGGGGAACATTCAAGATGGGAACTGTGGTAGAAATTATAAAACGTAAAAACACTGTTAGACTTTTTCAGGTGGGCATAACTGAATCTTAGAAACGTAGACTTCAGGATTACTTTTTTTTTTTTTTTGAAGACAGGCTAATGTATAAAATTTAAACTGAGTATGAATATTTAAAAGAATGGAAAATAATAGAAAAGAGTATTGGGTACATACGTGAGTCATAGTCAAAGAACTTAAAATGTATGTGATGGGAATCCCAGAATTAGAGCAGTGGGGAAAGCACCAAAGTACAAGGTGATAATGATCAAGAAGTTTCTAGAACTGATCAAAGACAGATCCAAAATGTTTTGCAAACCTCAAGAGGAATAAATATAAAGAAAATTACACGTAGGCACATCATTATTAAAACTGCTAGAGACCAAATAATAAGAGAAAAGTTTAGAAACAGCCACACGTGGGAGAAAAGTAAATGATCTTAAAATGGGAAAAATAAGATGGCCAGCTGTCTTCTGAACAGAATAACAGCTGTAAAAGATAAAAGCATGGACATCATTGATGTGCTAAGATAAAATAATTTCCAGCCTTAAAATCTTGTAACTAGCCAAAATATTCTTCAAAGATGAAAGTGAAATAAAGATAATTTTGGATTTTAAAAAAAGAATAGCAAACATGCACTAAAAGAAATACTAAACTACTAGAAGGAGCTCTTTTAGCAGAAAAAAAAATTATCCTGTAGGGAACCACAGAACTGAAAGAAGGGATAGAAAGAAAGAAAAAAAAAACCACAAGGAATATAGGTATAAATATAAATGCACATTGATTGATGTTAATTGTATAACACAGTAATAATAATAATACCTTTTACTAGGTATTAATTGGGATTTTAATCATGTGGAATTAAAATAAATGCAACAAATTGCAACATGCAACAGAGGGTCAATGGCATTCAATTGTTCCGCATCTGTGTAGGATCAAGAATGTGCAAAAGTGATTCAGGCATTTCTTGTTTTATTGCATTTTCTTTATTATGCTTCCCAGATATTGTGGTTTTTACAAATTGAAGGTCTGTGGCAACACTGAATCAAGTAAGTCTACTGACACCATGTATTCAAGACAATGTACTCACTTGGGTTCTCTATGCCACATTTTGGTAATTCTCAAGATATTTTAAACCTCCTCATGGTGACTATTTGATGATATTGTTTTGTTTTGGATGCCGCTAACAACACCCATACAAAATGGTGAGCCTAACTATAAAATGTCACATGGATTCTGACTTCTCCACTGACTTGCCAGACTCCCATCTCTGTCCCTCTTCTCTGACCTCCCCATTCCCTGAGACACAACAATATTGAAACTGGACCAATTAATAACCCTACAATAGCCTCTAAGTATTCAAGTGAAAGAGTCACGTCTCACTTCAAATTAAAATCTAGACATGATTAAACTGAGTGAGGATGACATGTCCAAAACCAACATAGACTGAGAGCTAGGCCTCTTGACATGAGTGAGCTAAGATGTTAAGGCAAAGAACAAATTCTGGAAGAAAATCAAAAGGGTTACTCCAGTGAACATGTGAATGATAAGAAAGCAAGACGGCTTAATTACTGACAGGGAGAAAGTTCAAGTGGTCTGACTACGTCAAACCAGAGAAAACTTTCCCTAAAGCCAAAGCCTAATCCAGAGAAATCCCTCTCTTTAATTCTGTGAAGGCTAAGAGAGGTGAGGAAGCTGCAGAAGAAAGCTTGAAGGCAGCAGAACTTGGAATGTGAGGCTTAAGGAACGAAGACATCTCCACCTACTGCAGGTGAAGCAGTAGGTGTTGATATAGAAGTGGCAAGTGGCCCCAAGTGATCCAGGAGATCTAGAAAAGATAACTAAGGAAAGTAGATGCACCAGGCAACAGATGTTCAGTGTCTATAGAAGAAGCCTTCTATTGGAAAAGACACCATGTAGGACTTCCTTAGCTAGAGAGAAGTCCATGCCTGGCTTCAAAGCTTCAAAGTGTTGACTGACTTCCTTTTTAGGGGATAATACAACTGGCAGCCGTAAGTTAAAGCCAGTGCTCATTCACCATTCCAAAAATCCTAAGGCACTTAAAAATTATACTAGATCTCCTCTGCCTGTGCTCTATAAATGCATAAACAAAGCCTGCATGATGGCATGACTATTTACAGCATAGTTTACTGAATATTTTAAGTCAACTGTTGAGGCCTACTGCTCAGGAAGTGTGTATGTGTGTATACATATATAATCTCTCATGTGATATATGTGTAATATATATGTATAATAATAATATCATATAATCATATGATAGATGATATATGTATACCTTTCAAAATATTACTACTCATTGTCAAAGCACCTATCACTCAAAGGTTCTGTTGGAGGTGTTCAATGAGATTAATATTGTTTTCAATGCATGTTAGCACAACATCTATTCTTTACTCATAACTTGTGGAGTAATTTTTACTTTCCAAGTCTTATCTAAGAAATACATCTCATAAAACTATAGCTGCTATAGGTAGTGATTCTTCAGATGGATCTGGGAAAAGGTGAAAACTTTCTGGATGGATTTGCCCTTTTAGATGCCATTAAGAACATTATGGAAAGAGATTGAAATATCAACAGGAATTTGGAAGAAATTAACTTCATCCTTCATGGACATCCCTTTGAGGGATTCATGATTTCACTGGAGAAAATGATTGCAGAAGTAGTGAAAATAACAAGGAAACTACAAGTTAGAAGCAGAGCCTGAAGATGTGACTGAGTTGCTGCAGTCTTAGGTAAGTCTTATGCATGGGGAGTTGCTTCTTACGGATAAGCCAAGAAAGTTATCTCTTGAGATGAAATTTACTCCAGGTGAAGATGCTGTGAATAACTTAGTTGCTGAGGCAGAGGTAAGTTTGGAGATAATTGACTCTAAATATGAAAGTTCCAGGGCAAGTAAAATGCTCTCAAACAGCATTTCATGCTTTAGAAAAATCTTCCATGAAGGAAAAAGTCAATCAATACAGCAGATATTATTGTTGTCATATTTTAAGAAACTGTCACAAGTCCCCCCATAATCTTCAGTAGCCAGTACCCTAATCAGTTGGCAGTCATTGGCATACATGGAAGAGCCAATACTACCAAAAAAAAAAAATTACCACTTGCTTAAAGTTCAAATGAATCAATAGCTTTTTTTTTTTTAGCAATAAAGCATTCTCAATTTGGGTCTGTACATTGTTTTTTAGACATACTACTATGGCACACTTAATAGACTATAGTATAGTGTAAACACACTGTGCATTCCTATGCATTAGAAAACCAAAGAATTTATGTGACTTCTTTTTTCTCATTATTCATTTTATCGTGGTGGTCTGGAACTGAACAGGCAACATCTCCCAAATATGCCAGTAATTTGTATCAGACATCAATACATCAAGAAATTATGTTGTAATCTCCAGGATAACTACTAAAGGACTAATAAAATAATAAAAATAAGTAAGTTAGTAAAGGGAATAAAAAAAAGTCTTTGATTAATACAAAGAGGTAAGGAAAGGAGTGGCAACACAACAGAACAAATGTGTCAAGGAGGAAACAAAGACCCCAGTGAAGAACACAAACACAGTAAAGCCAGAATTACATTAAATATTAATGGGTCAATATTCCAAATAACAATCCAAATGTCAGATTGAAGGCAAAGACCTAACTACATCCTGCTTATACTCTCAGCTTTAAGCGTAAGAAGACCCAATTGCTAAAAGCAAAAGGATCAGAAAAAACATCTTTAAAACCTTAACCAGAAAAGCTAGTGTAGCCATATTTATGCCAGAAATACCAGATTTTAAAACAGGAAACATTATTATGAATAAAAAGATATATTCCATAATTTAAAAAAGGGAGCAATCCAAGCCTAGTTATCACAGTTCTAAATGTGAAAGGACACAAAACCCTAATTCCCAAATATTATAAAGGCAAACATTAAGAGAATTAAAATCAGAAACAGAAAACATCAATAATCAGAATGGAAGACTTTAATATGCTCTTCTTAATGTATTGAATAACCTTTATGAATTTTACAATATTGTTGCTTACTTTGTGTGATAGTTAGCTTTTTGATGCTGTAACTAAAATACCCAACATGAACAACTTAAAAGAGGAAAGATTTATTTTGGCCCATGGTTAAAGAGGTTCCTGTCCACAGTTGGCTGACTCCATTGTTTTGGGCCTGTAATGAGTCAGAACATTATGGTGGAAGGGTAAGGCAGAGGAAAGCTGCTCAGCTCAGGAGGGCCTAGAAGGAGAGAGCAGGAGAGTGTTTTAGTCAGCTTTTTTTGCCACTTTGAGCAAAAGATCTGACAAAACCAATGCAGAGGAGGAAACGTTTATTTGGGGCTCATGGTTTCAGAGACTTCAGTCCATAGATGGCTGACTCTGTTCCTCTGGCCCTAGGGTGAGGCAGAAAAACATGGCCAAAGGGTATAGCTAAGGAAAGCAGCTCAGGTGGTGGCACCAGGAAGCAGAGAGAGCTCTGATCATCAGGGACAGACTATATACCCCAAAGGCACACCTCCAGGGACCTATCTCCTCCAGCCACACCCTACATGCCTAGTTACCACCCAGTTAATCCATTCAAGTGGATTCATGCACTGATTATGTTAAGGATCTCATAACCCTGATCATTTTACCTCTAAAATTTCTTAACTTTGGAGGACACTACATAGCTAAACCAAGAGAGGGAGAGAGAGAGAGAGAGAGGGATAGATACAGGCCCCTAGGACAGGAAATACCCTTCCAGGGCAGGTCCTCAGGGACCTTCTTTCTCCAACCATGCCCTACATTTTCCACCACCTTCTAGCTCTCTGTGGATTAATCCCCTGATGAGGTCAGAGTGCTCATGATCCAATCACTTTCCAAAGGCTGAGCTCACTTTATATAAACCTGTCACAGTAACCAATGCAATCCCACAAGAACAAAAACTTCCAAGAGACCACATTAGTCCATTCATGAGGGTGGATTCAACTCCCCTTAAAGAACTCACCACCTCTAGGTACTGTTACATTCCTATACTGGCAACAAATTCCAGTAAGACTTGTAGTAGGGAGAAAGCAGGTCCAAACCATAGCAATATTTATCCATTAATCCAGGTTTGTTAGTTGTATGGCTTAAATTTTCTCTTTGATTACTTTTTTCCTACCTGATATACCATTTATTGAGAAAGATGTATTAAAGCCTTCTGCCATGGTTATAGTGTTGCTTGTTTCTCCCTTTAGTAAAGCCCATTTTTGTTTGCATATTAGAAAGTCATGTTATTAAATTCATAGAAGTGTAGAACTTGATAAGAGATGATGAACTGCATAATCAAGAGTGCATTTTGACTTAAATTCTAATTTTTCTAATATTTTTATTGCAACACTAGCTCCCTTTTGGTGGGTTAGTATTTACCTTGTATTCATTCTTATACTTTCAAATTTTCTGTATCTGAATTTTTTAGGTGTTCTTTCTACAAACAATGTATTTTTCTTTAAATCAGAGTTTCATAATCTTTGTTAGTCACCCAAAATGTTTAATTCAATTGTATTTATTGCAAAATTATTATAAATGGTTCTATTTCTACCATTTAATTTCATGTTGTCTTTTTTTTTTTTTTTTTTTTTTAATCTAGAGAGAGGGTCTCGCCGAGTTGCTTAGCCTTGCTAAATTGCTGAGGTCGATTCTGAACTCGCGATCCTCCTGCCTCAATCTCCGGAGCCACTGGCATTACAAATTTTATGATTTTGTTTTGCACCTTTTCTCTCTCTTTCTAACTTTTTATGTATTTTTAAATGTAAGTGATTAGTCTTCTGTTTTTCTGTCTTCTAATCAATATCTTTTTATTCTTCCAAAATAATACAACCATCCCAGAATATTTAACATCTGCCACTGACTTATGCTTTTCCCAATATTTTATTTCTACTCAATTTGAACTGTACATTTTAGAAATCATGGTGTTTTATAAGGGTTGTTTAATTATATTTACCAACATATATGCAATTTTTTTGTTTGCTCTCCTTTCCCGTATCTGAGAACAGTTTTCTGAATTATGAAGAATATTCTTTAGAAGTTCTTTTCCTGAGAGTCTTTTCTAACTCCAAGTTTTTTATTGAAATATGTATTTAATATTCATTCTTCCAAGATATGATTTATACTCAGCAACCTTAAGTTGAAAATAACTTTTCTCAAATACATCAAGATACTTTTCCGTCTTCCAGCTTCTAGCATTCCTGTTGATAATTCTGGTTCCACAGTAGTTATTATTACTATATATCATTTCTCTTCATTTTCTTTCCACCTGAAAGTTTTTCTCTTTGTCTTAGGGTTTTGCCAGTGTAGACTGACCATATTTGTTCAGTTTGGGAATAATTGAACTTTCTGAATCTGTTGATTGGTGGGGTTTTTTTCCAATCAATTTTAAAAACATTTTCACCACTTTAACTTTGACTAATTGTCTGTCCTCTAGTTCTTTCAATATGTTGATTCTGGAACTCTGAAGAGACACATAGACTTTCACCCTGTATTTTCTGTCTGTTTAACCTATACACCGAGGTTTTTTCTTTTTTATAATTCCTAGAAATTCTATTAGTTTGTTTACGAATGTTTCTACTTATTTTTTGTAGTTTCTAGTTCCATAGTAACACTTTTGTAACTCTTTTATTTAAACGTAATAAACACATTTTAAATTTTTTTAATTCTGTCATTGCACTAGCTATAGGTTTTGCATGTCTAATTATCCTTTCATTTGTTTATTCTGCTAATGTTTCATTTGTTTATTCTGCTAATGTTTATTCTGCTAATGTTTTCTGTGGTGTCGTGTAATTTTTTTATTATGAGTATGTGTTCTTTAGAATTTTATCTATTGGAGTTTTTGAAATCTGAATTTAAAGTGTTTCTTCCAAAGATTTAGTTAATTCTGTTAAGCACCTATGAGTGACGCCAACCTGGAACCACTTTACATTTTCATGGATATTTTCAGGCCCAATCGGTAGTGTAAATTCCAGTTCCAAACTTACACAATGATTGAAATTAGAAATTCTTGAAGAATCTTTTTTTAAAAAAATAATTCCCTTCATCTAGAGCAAAAGACAAGATGAAGCATCTTTCATTTTCTTTATGGGATATGTTTATTCCCTAGAACACTTTCTAGGGTTGCTGACCACATGTAGCAGCCTCTAATCTGACCACCCACCTTGAGCATACCAAGAGTTTGTCTCCTGTTCTGCTATCTAGCTTATACTGTGTGCCACATTTTTAAGTCTTCTTTAGCAAAAGTTTTTTTTTTTGTTTTTTTTTGTTTTTTACTGAATATCAGGTCTACCATATCACCATCAAGGGTGGGTCTGGTTCCATTTGTTTTTTTACTCCTGATCTGTAGAGCCCAAGTTAGAAAACAGCCTAATCTTTCTTCTCTTAGAGTTGACTTTTCTCTCCTTTTTGGTGTTTTTCTTTCCCCTTGAAATAACAAGTACTTCACCATAGTTATGTATAGGAATCAATCTTTTCCATTGACTTTGAAAATGACCTTGTGAATGTGAAGCCACATGAATCTTCAGATTAATGCCTTTATTCACCCAAAAGAGAATCATTTCATTATATTTTTAATAATTGATTCAATTATATTGTTCTGGTCTTTCTTTGGTGATATCATTGGTATAGATACAGATATAGATATACATATACACTTAGATATGTCTATATATATATCTATACCTATATATAACTATAGATATTTATCTTTGTTCATTATTTCTTCCTATATCTCAGATCATTTTTCTAGGACCATGAAGAATAGATGTTAGAACTTTGATATTTAAAAGAATATTTGGATATTTGCTTGATCTCCTTCATGTCTGTGATCCCAACTCTCAGAATACCTATTCTCCTAGCATGAAAAGGAAATCCTGCCCTCTTTGAACCTACTGTGATTGTCCTCTGTATCGCTGGTTTGGTTTTCTTTGTTGTCATTTTTATAACTTAACATCTGAAATGCCATTGTCCCCTGTACTGGCCCTATTCGTCTCTTCACAGAGTTGCAGTCACTCAGGAACCTCCCATTTCACTGGGGTCTGTTTGCTCGCTCTCACATCTCTCACCTCATTTTACAGAGTTCATTTTTTCTTTCTGAATTTAACTGAAAGCACATGGTAAATAATGCAGTATATTTTAAGTATGTTATAACTGCCGTATTCTTCTGCTTAAATAATGCAGAGTCTTTTCATAGGTACCTTTTTTGGGCCACATTATTCAAGCTAAAACAAGGAGAAGTCTACCAAACTAGGTAAATGCTCCAAACTATGTGGGCTGGTACTCCCCTGGGCCCTTACCCCCATCCATCCACCTGGCTACATTCAGTTCTGAAACTGGAAGATGACTTGGCATGGGTTTACAAACCTGTTTAGTCATAAGGCAACTGGGTGGGGGAGACAAAGCTGCTGGGAGACGATCACAGCAGGGAAATTTCAATTTGCTCCAGTTCCTTTTCTGTGTCTGCTGAAGACAAACACCCACGATTAACTTTCCATTTGGAGTTTTCCCTTTTGATCTACCAAGGTGGAACGGCCTTGCTTCCTGACCCCACAGTTCCCTCCTAGGGGAAGGCTGTCACCATGGAGCATCTATTTGCCTGGGGTCTCTGCATTTGCTGCTGCAATACTAACCCTTGAGCCTCCCAGATAAACTACCTCCCAGAGTGTTGATTCACAGTAGCCAAGAACAAGGAGCTGACAGCAGACCCACGACCTGCCCACAGCTCTGTTCTTACTATTTAAAATGCAGACATTTATATGGATTCTCTGGATCTCCTCTATTCCCTTGACACCTACTGCTTTCTCAGAAAAGTAGGTGTGGCTTTCTTTTCGGTCATTTTCTTCATTTTGGACCCATCATTTTTCTAGTATGTTTAGTAGTCATACATTGTAGTTTCTGACCTATTTGTAGTGCACGTATTCCCTACTTTCCAGTGTAAGTATTGGCTTATCATTCATACCATACTCCTTCTGTCATTCTAGGAAGTGTCTGTACAAAGGGACGCTAAATATCTGAGCTCAACACCTTCATTTACCTAGGAAGCCATCTTAGTGCTCTGCAGATTTTTATGTAGTTAATAAATACATAGTATGTGTATTAATCTGTTTTCTGTTACTATAGCCAAATACCTGGGACTGGGTAATTTATAAAGGAGAAATTTGTTGTGGCTCACAGTTCAAAAGGCTGGGAAGTCCAGGATCCAGTGGCTGTATCTGGAGAGGACCTACACACTGCTTCAACTCCTAGTGTTAACAAGGGCAGGCAAGTTCATGTGAAAGAGACAAAACATGAGAGATAACTTCTTAACTCACTCTCCCATAACTAATCCAGTCCCACAGAGCAGAAACTAAAATGAGAAAGGCATTAATCTATCAGGAAGGGCTTGGTCCCCAGGACTTTAAAACCCTCCCACTAAGTCCCAACTCCTAACACTGTCCACATGGAGAAATTAAGGTTCCAACACATGAAGTTGGAGGGGGTAGATTTCAAACCACAGTAGCACTGTCATTTCTGGCATGTCCTGGGCACCAGATACATCAGAGAACAAAACTGGCAGACATCCTTAGTAGAGGAGACCGTAGTGATTTAGTAAACATTGCTAATAAGTAAATTGTATGGTGTGTTCAAAGGCAAGGTCACAGAAAACAGAGAGGAGAATAAAGGGCAACAGCTAGGAGGGAACCAGAGAAACCTCACTGAGAAGACAGTACAGCAAGTGGAGTCCAGGAGACGACAGCTTTGGCCGCATGGATCTCTGAGGGATGGCGATCTAAAGTAGAAAGAAGAGGCAACCCAGAAGCCCCTGCTCAGGCCTGAGCTGGGACAGTCAGAGCACAACAGGAAAGCAAGGGCGGCTGGTGCAGAGAGACCAAGGACCAGGGAGCAGAAGACAGGTCTGACAGACCTTTGGTTGTTATTTAAAGAGAAATGGGGAGAGTTTGGGAGAGGAAGTCTATGACTTCACTTACACTTCAAAGGATCAGTTTGGTTGCTGCATGAAACATAGAAGTCCTGGCATGCAATGAGTATTCCCTAGACCCCATCAAAGGCCACTAAGATCATTGACTTGATTTAAAACAGTGGTTCTCACCCAGGCTGCACATGAGAATCACCTGGTGTGAGGATCACATTTCTAAAATTTCTTGGCCAAGGCTGCACCCCAGGACAATTAAATCAGAACCTCTGGAATGGGTCCCAGGAATCAGGACTTTTTAAATCTCTCCAGGGACTCCACTGTGGGGTCAAGGTTGTGAACCACTGTGTATAATAAGAGGAAGGAGCCCCAGCTTCCCTGGCCAAGCTGTGGGATCCTAGACGGAGGGAACTTGTCTTTTATTTGGATGTACCCATGGCATGTGTTTGGCATGGCATTAGTGATGAATGAATCCATGAAATTTCAATTTCACCAAAATGGGAGCTCAGAATATCAGTGGAAGCATGTGGTCTTTGCAGCCCAGAGCTCAGAGAGAAAGAGGCTACTGCAAGGTTCTCAAGAATAGATTTGGAACAGAAGCTTCCACACTGACTTAAGAAAGAAGGAAAAAGAATAAGTTCTCAAGATGCGCCAAGCAGACCTCCAGTTTTAGAGGGAATACTTTTCACCACTGGTGAGGTGGGTGCAGGGTAGGTGTTGACGCCGAGGCCCTGGGATACCTCAGCTCCTCCTACAGGGCAAGGCTGAGAGTTTGCTTAGTCTCCCTTATCCTTCCTGCCCTCAACAGGGGCTGAGGTCGCCCCAGTCCACAGCAGGAGGGCTACCAGCTGCTGCTACCACCTGCTCCCCGCTGATGCCAGCTTGTGAAATCCCAGCTTAGCTCATCCTATTGGGTTTAGTCCCAAGGTCAGGCTTATCCCTCAGGAATGCAGTCCCTCTGAGGAAGCTCCTTATGTTTGCAGGGCCCCTAGTTCATCCTTACCTGCTCCACACGGTGGCACCAATACTGTTGGGTGAATGTCAGGAAGCCAGGTGTCTGAGGCAAGTGAAACCTGGTGCCTGTGCTGAAAGCTGGCTGAGTGCCAGTCTTCACCTAGCCATCCCAGTGCCTGGACTCACACGTGTTTGCAATGCAGAGAAGAGCTGAGATCCATGGTCAAGAGGAACCAGAGGGCTTGCCAGAAATGCCCATCCTGAGAATGTCCACACCCACCTCCCAAACCACAGGAAGGGACTGCCTTCCATCTGTTTTATCCAACACCAAGACCCTGGCCAACTATGGCTACTAAGCACTTCCTGTATGACTCGGATGGCTGAGAAACTGGATTTTTAACTTTGCTTCATTTTATTTAGTTGTATTCATATAAAACTGATACTTCATTTGGTCCTTGAAAAACATTTAAGTATATTTAGATATTCCTGGAAAAACTTAGGTACTTAAATCCATGATTTCAACTGGGAATTTTGTAAAATCAAAATACTGATCAAGTCAAGAAAAAAACTAGTATTGAAACTGAGATGCGCTGCTCGTGTAAAGTACATATCAGGTTTTGAAGAGTTTTCCAAAAAGTAGAATATAGCTGTCCTAATTTGTTTCATGTTCCTGAAACAAAATACCTGAGGCTGGGTGACTGCGTTAATCAGCATTCCATCGCTGAGAACAAAATACCTGACAAGAACAACTAGGAGGAGGGAGAGTTTATTTTGGCCCACAGTTTTCGAGGTTCAGTCTGTGGTCAGCAGGCTCCAAGGCAGAACATGGAGCAGAACATCATGGAGAAAGGACATAGGAAGGAAAGCTGCTCAGCTCACAGCAGCCAGAAAGCAGAGAGAGAGAGACAGGAAGGGGTCAAAGACAGGTATAGTTCTCAAGGTCATACCCCCAATGACCTATTTCTTCCAGCCATACCTCACCTGTCTCCAGTTACTATCCAGGAGGCTAACTGGCTATTAATGGATTAATCCAGCAAATGGATTAATCCTCTGATGAGCCCTCATCACCGCCTCAAATCCACACCTCTGAACCTTGCCACTTTGGAGGTCACGTTTTCAACACAGGAGATTTAGGAAGACATCCCGGATCCAAAGCACAGCAATGACTTTAAATAAATGAGGCTTATTTAGCTCACAGTTTGAAGGCTGCATCTGGTGGCCTCTAGTGAGGATGTATGACTGTGTCAAACACAAACAACACCAAAAACAGAAGCTGGGCATGGTGTCAGCCCTGCAACCCCAGCAACTCAGGAGGCTGAGGCAGAAGGATTGCAAATTCTAAGTCAGCCTCAGCAATGTAGCGAGGGCCTAAGCAACTTAGTGAGACCCTGTCTCAAAATATAAAATAAAAAGGGCTGGAAATGGAGCTCAGTGCTAAAGCACCTCAGATTCAAACCCCAGAACACACCCTCCCCGCCATAAAAAACATGGCAGATGGCATTAGAGCTGCAAGTGGCATGCGTGGAACAGATACATTACACGGCAAGAAGGAGAGACCATCAGGAAAGCTGCACTCACTTTAAAACAACCCATTCTCAAAGGAACTAAACTAATGCCACAAAAAGAGACCCACTCCTGCAAAAGGGCATTGATCTCTTCCAGGGATGTTGCCCCCAAGACCTTCTACTGGGTTCTTCCTCTTTAAAACCCAACCCCCGTCAACATCACCATACAGTGAACAAACTTGCAGCACATGAAACTTTGGGGGTACAAACCACATCCACACCATAGCATTAACTTATTCATGTTTACATTAATTAAATATTGAAATAATAATAGTTTTGATATCTTGGATTAAAACGATGTATATCATTAAAATTGATTTCACCAGTTTCTTTTTATTTCTTCCTAATGTGGCCACTGGAACATTAAAAAATCACTTACAGGGTTCATATTTTGTTTGCACTGGTTAGTGTCAGCCTTTGTCCCAGAGAGGGGACATTTCACCATCCCTAAGCAGATGCAAGCATTTTAGGCTATGGAATATAGCAAGAATAAACCAGCTCAAAGACATTGGAAGGAATTTCTCTCCTGGACAGGATTTTCTGCTTCCTCCCTCCTCTCTTCCCTAAATCAATCCTGTAGATTTCAAATGCAAGTATAGTGAGGTTGATCACCTCCAGCAGAGAGAGTCAGCTGTCACAGTACCAGGGAATAACTGACATTGAGGGGCTCCTGATTCCCATAGGACCTCATGAGCAGGAATTTTAAACGCATATTTGTGTTTTTTAATATTTATGTCATTTAAATGAAATTCTAGAACAATACCAAAGTAGCATATAAATCTATAGAATAAATATAGACATTCTTTACAAATACCTCCTATGTCCTTAATTCCTTTACATTAATGCTATAACTTTTAATGTACAGACTTAGAGTTGCTTTTTTGAGTTAGTATTTGAAAAGATTGTGTTGTCTGATCACAGTGAATTCCATTTTATTTTTGTCAGCCACATAGTATTCCATTATGAAGACACTTGATTTTCTTCTGTTTCACACATTTTTAATTTGCCATTTCTTTTTCATATTGCATCTTTTAAAAAATGTGTGCATGTCCTATTAGCATTCCTGAAAGTGATTTGGTGGCCCAATGATTTATGTTTATATTTTGATAGATACTACCAAATTTCCCCCAAAAAAGTTTTATCAATTTAAAAGTTTTCCCTCATTCTCTCCAACATTTAATCAGTCTTCTCTTTTCCTATTCAAATGAGTGGTAAATGCCATTTTTGTTTAGGAACCTATTTCCCAGATGCCTAGTGAAACCAAAAGGCCCTAACAGTGTGTACCAGCCAATAGTATGAACTATATAAATGGTCTCTTGCAATCTTTATCCATTATTCTTAAAGGTTATTTGCCTTTTTTCATACATGTCCTTTTAAAAAAAATATAGTGTATTATACATTCATTCTTTTATATATTTTGGATACTCAAATTTTAGTAATATGAATACAGAAAGTATTTTACCTCAATCTGTCACCTTTTCTTTTCCTTTGTTAGCTTTTTAATTGAGGAATAACACATACACAAAAAAACACCTAAATAAAATATGTAATGTTCATTCAGTTATCAGAAAAGGACACATCCATGTAACGAGAACCCAGGTCAAGAAGCAGAACCTTGTACACAGCCAAGCAGTCCCCTCTCACACCTTGCTAACTACCTCCCCTCCTCCCACTCACGGGTAATGATTGAAAAGCTACAATATCTGTCCAAAGATGAGTTGGGGCTTTTAAAAATTTGTAGATAAGAATCATACTCCATCTGTTTTTCTGTGGCTGATTCTTTGATGCTGTGGGTTGATATTGGGTTTGAAATTCATCCTTTGTCAGGACACAGAGCTGCAGTAAATTCTACATTACACTTAGTTTCATGGTTCTACATTACACTTTACAAGTGTATCATACTTTATTTACCCATTCTGGTCTTGATGGACCTCAGGGTGGTTTTTTCAGTTTCATAAATAATGCTGATATGAACATCCTTGAACATATCTTTTGGTGTGTGTGTGTGTGTTTGATACATTTCAGTTAGATATAGTCCAAAGAATGGAATTCTGGGTCAAAGAGTACAGATAATGTCAGGTTTTGAAAATAGTTTATCCATTTATGAATCTACCATCAGTGTAAAAGTTTTGGCTACTCCTCATCTTCCCCAACACTTGGTATTGTGAGTCTGTTTAAGTCTAACCATTCTAGTGGGTGTGGGTGGTACTGCATATACTTAAATTGGCATTTCTCAGATGAGTAATGAAGCTGAGTCTTTTTTCATGTTGCTTTGCCTTTTGGAAATACATTTCTGTTGTGAATCGAATCTCCTATTTTTCTGTTGGGTTCTGGTATTGGTCGGGGTCCATTTAAGAGAAAGACACCACATCCAGTAATTTCAAACCAAGAAAAATTATTAACAATTTTTTCTTAAGTAAGAAAGAGGTGGCTAACAACTGAAAGAGGGAAAGCAGATTATAAGATACATCAGGTGGTAACTGCAGTAAGTGACCACCCGCAGGGTTGAAGAGAAAGGGAATAGGAAGACTCATGACAGCTTAGAAAACAGGTCCTTCAAGGCTGAGCTTCAGTGAGATGCCAGCTTTGAGATGAAAGAGCTGCTGCAGAATCCCGCTACATGCCTCTATAATGAAGATGAAATTAGCCGGGCACGGTAGCACACATCTGTAATCCCAGCGCTTTGGGAGGCTGAGACTGGAGAATCAAAGTTCAAAGCCAGCCTCAGCAATGGCGAGGCGCTAAGCAACTCAGTGAGACCCTGTCTCTACATAAAACACAAAATAGGGCTGGGGATGTGGCCCAGTGGTTGAGTGCCCCTGAGCTCAATCCCTGGTACCAAAAAGAAAAAGAAGATGAAATTGCTGGGGCTGGCCCAGAACTACAAGGGCCTTGCCCTGCACTGGAAGTGCTTTGGAAGTTCCCCTGAGCTGCAGCGCTTATCACATATGGTAAAAATCAGGTACAGAAAACAAATCTTGTTCCTTCTCCATCCTTGCAATTTCCTTCAGTGCCCCCTGTTGACAAAGCCTGACGTAGAGTCATCTGGAAAAGCAGAAATTCGGCATCAGAGTCCACTGCCAGTATTACAAAGCAGGAATAAATAGGGTAAATTTGGAGCCAAGAGGCAATAAATTAATAACTGGCACAGTTATGCGTCATTTTGTATTGATTTGCAGTTCTTTATATATTCTGGGAACAAGTTGTTTATTGGTTATTTGTGTTATAAATATATTCTCCCTCTCTGTGATTTATCCTTGCCTCTTTACGATGTCTTTTAATGAACAAACGTTTTCATTTTAATGTAGCTCAATTTATCAATCTTCTTTTGATGGTAGTACTTTTGATATCTGATTTAAGAAGTCTTTTCTCCCCTAAGGTTATAAGAATATCTTGTGATGTTTTCCATGGAAGCTTTATTGTTTTCTTTTCACATTTACAGCCTAGGATGAATTTTGTGTACGGGTAGGATAGAGTGGGGTAAGAAGTCAACTTACCATGTTCCTTCTATCGCTTTCCAATTGATGCAGCTGTGTTTATCAAAGGGACATGCCTTCTGATTTCCCCACCATGGTGTGCCCTTTGTCATGGATCAAGTTTATGGGGGCCGTGGTGCATGCCTGTAATCCCAGCGAGTTGGGAGGCTGAGGCAGGAGGATGGCGAGTACAAAGCCAGCCTCAGCAACTCAGAGAGATCCTAAGCAACTTATCAAGGCCCTGTCTCAAAATAAAATATAAAAGGGGTTAGGGATGTGGCTCAATGGTTAAGTGCCCCTGGGCTCAATCACTGTTACCAAAGAAAAAGTTTATGGCACACTCTGTCCTCTTTATTACTGCACCTACCTTTTTGTCCCATCTTTGAACCAATACCACAGATTAATTGCTTAATTGCTGTAGCTTCAAAAGTTTGAATAACGAATACAATAAGTCCTTCACCTCTGCTTTTCAAGGATTATCTTGACTATTCTTAGGCCTTCAGAGTTTCATTAAAACTTAAAGCAATATGTCACTTTCCTCCAAAAAGAAAAAGAAAGAGAATCCTGATGTTTTATTGGAATTGAACAAATAAATCATTTGGGAAGAATTGGTATAGATAAACTCCAACCCAAGAACATAGCACAGAAATCCATTGATTTAAATCTTAATTTATTCAAAATAATATATGATATAATGATGATGATTAATAATAATATTTTATATTTTCTGGTATAGAGACCTCAGATACCTTTTATTAGATTTATTTCTAGGATGTAAAAATATAATTATGTTGTAAAATTTTTCTTTCATTTTTTTTATGCAGTGCTAGGGATGGAACCCATAGCCTATGCATCCTAAGCAAGTGCTCTACAATCAAGCTACATCCCAGGACTTTTCTTCTGTTTTTAGTTTGTGTTCGTTACTGGTATATTGAAATCACTATATTTATGGTGATTTTTAAGTTTGTAGAGTAAAATCTGATTATTCTTTTTCTTTATCATCTCTTGGTTTTTCTCTCCCAATTTGCAAAATTTTTATTATCTAATACCATGAAAATTATTCTGCATTTTATTCTTATACTTCTAAAATTTTGTTTTTAAATGTGTTGATTTCAAACCCACTTGTAATTAGTTGTATTAATATTGCAAAATAAGAGTTGTTATTTATTTTTAGAATTCTGTAAGTTTTTAAGCACATATGGATCTGTTTTCAGATCCTCCATTCTTTTCCAGGTGCATCTCACTTTCCTCATGTAATAATAAAATACAGTTAACATATTTTAAATGCACTTCAGTTACTTGATTTTAATAGTATATCTTGATAACATAAGCCCCTTGTTTTTCCCCAAAACTCTCCCAACAATTCTAGAATATTTTATTTTCCTTATGAACATTAGAATAACCATAATATTTTATATATTGAGCTATTGGTTTCAAATGTATTGAATTATTGATTTAATATAAAAATAATTGATATAATTGGAGTATTGAGCCTTTCCCTATAGGACCATAATGTGCCAATTCATTCATTGAGATCATTTATGTCTTCAGTAAAGTTTCATAATTTTTTAAAGTTTTTAAATCAAGTTTCACTTTGTAAATTAAGTTTTAAGCAAGTAATTGCTAATATACTATAAAAATTAAAATTGTGTGTTATATTTGGGATAGGAGGTGTTCCCCCAAAGCTCCTGTAAATACAGAAATACTCAGAGATAAAATGATTAGATTATTATACCATAATCTAATCTGTCCATCCTAGTTTGAATGGACTGACTGGGTGGTATTTCTAGGCAGGGGGCTTGACTGGAGGTGGTGGGTCACTGGGAGTGTGCCCTGGAAGGGTACACCTTCCCTGTATCCCCTTCCCCTGCCTCTGCTTTCTGGCTCTGCCAGAAGATGAGCATCTTTCCTCTGCTGGTCCCTTCCCCCACGATGCACTTTCTCATGTTGGGTCAGAACCATGGAGTCAGCCATATATGGATTGAGACCTGAAATAAATGAAATGAGACCTGAAATAAACTTTCTCTTCTGAACTGTTCTTGTCAAGCAATTTGTTCACAGTGACACAAAACTAACTAAAATAGAAATTGGTACCAAGAAGTTGGGTCATTCCTGTGACTAACCTGACTATGTGGTCCAGAACCCTTTGGAACTGGTTTGTGAGAGAAATTTTGAAAAATCTAGAAATGCTAAAAGCTTTAGAGTATTGTAAACAGAGGTTAATGGGTGATTCTGGTGGGATCTTAGAAAACTAGAATGTAGATAGAAATGTGGGCTATGCTCATGATGTTTCTGAGGGAAATGAAGACTTCACCAGAAAAGTGCATATAAAGCTAGGGCCAAGGAAGGTGGGCTTATTGATGAGATTATGGCTCTTAAAGAAATGCTAAGCACTTTGTGCAGAGACAATAGGAAAGATGACTTGAGGGCACCCCAGGAATTTTCATGACAACACCCATTGTGGGTTCAAGGCTGTAAAAGTGAAAATTCCTTTGAGAAGAGGTAATGGGTGTGCCTTGCTCACACAAGGAGGCCCTAAGAAGCTGTTTCACCATGCAGAGTTCACTGCAGCCATGATTTCAGGGCACTCAGGCATTGCATGAGCTGGTGACAGACCTTGGTATTACCCATGTAGTGCTGGATCTGTAGGAATGCATGATGTTGGAGACATGCATCATGGAGGGGTCACAGAGGCATCCTCTAAGATTTCAATGGAAGACCTGGGAGGCCAGACAAAGTGTAGCTGGGTCAGCATTCCTATGGGCTGCCCTTGAGGTGAAGCATGACACTGTGAAGGTAAAACTGAAGCTGAAATGGATACTCCAGAAATTAAGAGATGCCAGTAAGGTAGACTGTCTGCCAGAAAAGCTGCTGCTGACTGCAGAGAAAGTCAATCTAAAAGAGAGGCCATGTGCATAGCATGCAAAGCCAAAGGGATGGGGCTGCCCAAGCCCTTTGGCTAGCATGTCTCACAGCCATGTGTCCTCTGCTGTAGGCAGAGTTAGGGGACCTGTGTGCTCCTGGGTTTTGGTCCCATTCTTTCTTTCTGTACTCCTATACTTTCCACTTTTTCGGACTGGGAATATGTACTCCATGTCACTGTATATTGAACATCTATAATTTGCTTTTTACTTTAACAGGGGCTCACAACCAGGAATTTGCCTTGTGTTTCAGATGAGACTTTGAACTTGAACTTTTGGGCAAAATATCCAAAAGACTAAATGTATTTTGCATTGTGAGGTGGCCATGAGCTTTTAGTAGTCAGGGACAAAATGTTATGGTTTGGATCTGAAGTGTACCCCCAAATCTCCTATTAATAAAGGAATATTCATAGCTAAAATGGTCATATCATGAAGTCAGTAATCTAATCGGTCCATTCTAGCTTGAATGGACTGACTGGGTGGTAACTGTAGGCAGGTGGAGCATGGCAAAAGGTGGTGGGTCATTGGAAGTGTTCTTTGGAAGTTTACATTTTTCCTTCAGTGCCTTCTGTTCCTCCCTGCTTCCTGACTCTGCCATAAGCTGAGTAACTTTTCTCTTCTAGTCCAAGATGTGCTGTCTCATCTTGGGCCAGAGTCATGGAGCTGGTCATCTCTGGATTGAGACCTCTAAAACTATGAGCCCCAAATAAACTTTTCTTTTTCTTAAGTTGTTCTTATTGGATATTTTGTTTCCAAAGCAATTAAAAGCTAACTAAAGCATTATGGAGAAGGAAGAGGAGAAGGAAGAAGAAGAAGAAGAAGAATCACAGCCAAAGCTATCCTCTTAATCCCTTCCCTCCTCCTTCAGGAAACCATTTTTATCTACATATTGTTTCTTTAGGCAAAAACAGCAAAGCTTTTTTTTTTTTTTTTTTTAACTCCTTCACTTCTTTAACCAAAAAAGCTGTGACTTGATGGTTTGGATATGAGGTATCCTCCAAAACCTCCTGTGAAATGATTAGATAATGAAAGCTGTAACCTAACTGGTCCATTCTAATTTGAATGAACTAACTAGGTTGTAAATTGTAGGTGAGTGGGGCAAAGCAGGAAGAGATGGGCCATTGGAAATGTGCCCTGGGAGGTGGTGGTCCTTCCCACCTTTCTCTCTTCTTTGACACCATGAGTTGAGCAGCATTTCCTCCACCATGATGTTCTGACTCACCTGTGGCCCAGAGCATTGGAGTTGGCTGACCATAGGCTGAACCTCTGAAACCATAATACCAAATAAACTTTTTCTCCTTCTCAGGTGTTTTGTTCACAGGGACATAATACTGACCAACAAACTGTGTGTGTAGCTAGACTTTTTGTCAGTTAACAATGTCAGCATAGCTTCCTCATTCCTTTTCCTAGCTGCATACTATTCCTTTTGTGTAGATCTGGCATAGTTGATTTTAACAGTTTCTTATTAGTGGATATTAAATTGTTTTAAATATTTTCTATTTCAATTTTTTCTAATACAAAAAAACTTGCATGTATGTCATTTTGCATATGTTCAGGGTATATCTGTAGAAGAATTTTCCAGAAGTAAAATTTCTTTCTTTCTTTTTTTTTTTTGGTACTGAGGATTGAACTCAGGGGCACTCAACCACTGAGCCACATCCCCAGCCCTATTTTGTGTTTTATGTAGAGACTGTGTTTTATGTAGAGTTTTGTGTTTTATGTAGAGGGTCTCACTGAGTTGCTTAGCACCTTGCCATTGCTGAGGCTGGCTTGGAACTCGCGATTCTCCTGTCTCAGCCTCCCTAAGTGCTGGGATTACAGGCTTGAGCCACCGCATTCAGCTTCAGAAGTAAAATTTCTAAATCACTGAGAAATGTTAGTTTATTGTGTGTATAAACATTGCCAAATTGCCCTCTCTAGGATGGCATTATTTTGCCTTGAACCACAACACACACAACTATTTCACCATAATCTCTCCAACAGTGTGTGTTCCTAAACCATTACATTTTCCAATCCAATAGATCATTCAACATTTCATAGTAGTTCTGATTTGCATTTCTCTTATGGGTTAACTTGAGCATCTTCTCCTAAGTTCATGGTCAGCTGTAATTCTTTCTCTATGGCCAGTGAATGCCTATGGCTGCTGGTATGTTTTTTATTTGGCATCACATGGATTTTGTTTCCTGGCACACTGTCCCATTCAGTTCTCACAAGTAACTTGCATGGTGGTCCTTGAAGCATCCATTTTACAGGTAATGAAGGGCAGCTTTACGGAGCTTGGGCAGATTGTCCAAATCATTCAGCTAACTAGGATGCAAAGCTGGGATATTCATCCATTTTTGTCTGACCACATGCTCTTTCTCCTATATCACCTGAATTCTTCAAAGAGATTCCTGAGTCCCATGGCAGGACCCAGAGTCAGGTAGCTTCTGCTTGGTTGTCTCAGGTGACAGAGCCCAAGAAGTCCATCCCTCTTCCTTTCATTTCCTTTCATCCCTCCCTCTCATGGTCACCCTGTCTTCCTTTCTTTTCTCTCACCATCCCCTCTCTCCTTTATTCCCTGCTTGCTTTCTTTCTTTCTTTCTGTTTTTTGTTTTTTTTTTTTTAGTACCCAGGGGTGTTTAATCACTGAGCCCTAGCCCTAGCCCTTTTTATTTTTTTATTTTGAGACAGGGTTTTGCTAAGTTGCTTAAAGCCTCACTAAGTTCCTGAAGCTGGCCTCGAATTTTTGATCCTCCTGCCTCAGCCTCCTGAGTTGCTGGGATTACGGGTATATGCACTATGCCTAGCTTCTGCCTTCCTTCCTTCTCTGCCTGCCTGCCTACCTGTCTTCCTTCCTTCCTCCCTTCCATTCTTCTTTCCCTTCTCCCCTCTTTCTTCCTTCCCTTCTCTCTTTTTTCTTCCTTTCTAATCATGGTAAAGTATATATAACATGAAGTTCACCATTTTAATGTTTGTAAGTACACAGTTCATTTGCATTAAATACACTCACACTACTGCTGTGCAACCACCACCCCATCTAACACCACCACTTTTCATAATCCCAAATAAGCTTCATACAGATCAAGTAAAAACCTCTGGTTTCCTTTCCCTAAACCCCAGGCAATTATCTTTCTTTTTTCTGTCTGTATGCATTGGCTACTCTAGGCACCTCATATTAGAGGAATCATGCAAATTCATTCTCCGGTGACCAGGTTATTTCACTTAGCATACTGTCTTAAGATTCATTTACATATGTGGCACATATCAGAATTTAAGGCCAAATAACATTGCATTGTGTATCCATATCACATTTTGCTTGTCCATCCATCCATCCATCCACCGTTTGAGTTATTTCCATCTATTGGCTATTATGAATAGTGCCGCCATGAACATGGGTGTACAAATAGAATATAATTTCAAGTTCTGGCTCTCGGTTCTTTTGTGGAATTGCTAGGCTGTACAGTAATTCTATGTGTAGTTTTTGAAGCACTCGCCATACCTCCCCATCCCTCTTTGGAGTCTAAATATCCATGGCAATAAACTAACCTTCAATTCTCTATCCATCTTACAGAGAAGCTCTGGCAGCTTTCTCAGAATTGACCCCAATCCAACCATCTGAGGAGAAGGCATTTGTACCCTTGCACCCTGGAAAGAACCAGCCCTTAGGATCACCCAGCTGGTCCTGATATTTATTAGGAAAAATGTAGGCCCTTCACACACACAAGAAGGCACCCTTGACACTCCCATCCAGGGACGAGTTCTCATAACTTTGCCCACCCGGCATTACGTCCCCATTGTGTGGGAAAGCACCAGAATCACCTGGGGCAAGCTCCTGGATTGGAGGAGTCCTGTCTAGGCACAGCAATCCATCTTAGGGATTGGCCAGCCCTTACCTACCCAAGAGGAAGGCATCTCTCTCTTCCCTTTCCTCTCTCGTTCTTCCCACTCCTGTCTCTCCCTTTTTCCCTTTTGAATCTTGACCGACACAGATAAGGACAGCTCTTGGCCTTCATCTCAGGCCAACAGGGTTTCTCTGAAGCAGATGCCTGTTAATGTGTCACCTGAACCTTGAGTCTGGTCCCTTTCACAGTTTTCAGCCATTGCTTTGATTCTCCCAACAAACCCTTATGTTTATGTAAGAAGTCCAGACCCAGGAACTGGCACACGCGGAGCCCTCGGCTGCATAGGGGAAGGGAGAGGCATCTGGTGTCCTCGCTGGAGCGCTGGAACACTGTTCTGCAGGCGCAGTTCTGTGAGCCTCTGAACCACTCCTTCCCCTCACCCTTGGTCTATGTCAGGACAGAGCCAACAAGGACACGCCACATCCTGCTTGGCGGTCAAGAGAGGACCCACGCCTGCCTCCCAGAGGCAAGACCCAGCCAACTACCTCTTCCATGCCTCTCCTGTGTTTGGCGACAGGTTGGGCCAGCCAGCAGGGCTGTGGTGAATGTTTACTGACTTGACTTGCAGAGAGGTGGGCGAGATCCTACGCAAATTTGGGTTTTCCTCTGCCTAAACAGACAGTCAAGTAGATAATTAACTGATTCAAGGAGTGGAGAATTGACAGCATTTTTGAAAAATACATAAACTGACAGAAGCCAGGCTCAGATGAACACAAGGGAAATAAGCTCTGTTGAACATTTCCCAAGGAACTACAGGAGAATGTTGTAAAATAAGTGTAGAGAGTTCAGCGCTCTCCTCCTAACTGCCAGGCCCAGCCCCAGCCCTGTGCAGCTCTGAAAAGCTACTGATCCTAGATGGAACGTCACCTTTGTATGTCTTTTCTTTTAGAGAACAAATGTAGTAATATAACAGAATGGATTCTGGAGCAGCGGGTTGGGGGGAAATTACCTAGGATAGCACATGGCAATGCTGAGCACTAAATACGCCTCCCCCAAAATGACTAATGTAAGGTCATCATCACTGTTACTGCCACTGCTTTGGAAATCCACTAGAGGATGCTTGACCAGGGACAGAAGACAGGCCAAGCACATGCCAACCAGCCCTGACCTCTGAGTTCTTTCCTGAGCCGTGCTTACTGTGCACTCAGGGATGCTCTGATAACACCTGCTGTCTTCCAGCCCAGACTCTCCCAGAATCAGGAGGGGACTCCAGACTTTGGCTTCCATCTCTGACATTGGCCATCTAAGAGGGTTTTCTGGGGGTAATGAGACATAATAAGACTGACCCAGCATGGCCACATGCCTGAAAGGGAATAGTCTTCAAGAGCCTCTGCTTGGTAGCCATGTGCACACAGCACGGTGTGGTTTGGGGCTACTGGATTTGAAATCAAGGAGACAGGAGCCTATACCCTGCTTAGCATTGAGACCTTAGAGAAGTCACTCAGTCCCACCAAGTCCTAGTTGCCTTTTCTATAGCCATGGATAAAATTCTTGCCCCAAACAGTTCAATGAGACAACATATTTTGAAGTCCCTGATAGAGTCTCCATGTAGAAATTGACAGAGGAATATTGACTCTTTCTGTTCTTCCCAAATTCATCACTTGTGTGGCGCAAGAGTCTTGACAACTGGACCAGGTTCTAGAATGCTAGATGAGTGCTGGAGCTTACAGAAATCAGCTCAAGTCTGAGGCTGCAGCGGCAGGAAGAAGTCCACTTTTCGTCGTGCACCTTGACAAGGCTGGGTCTTTCCTAAAACGAGAATCCCACAATGAGAAGTAGCCACTGGACAAGGTACCAGGGTGAGGGAGGCAGAGAGGGGCAGTGGCCAGTTATGCATTCATGTGGGACAGGCCCCCAGAGACCAGGCCTCACAAGGCATCACAGAACTAAGCGACTAAGAGAGGCTCTCCCCAGTCTTAGATAGTCCCTCCCACTCAGAGTTGTGCTCTTTCAAATTATTTTCTGTGTTTTTCCTTCCTTCCTTCCTTCCTTCCTTCCTTCCTTCCTTCCTTCCTTCCTTCCTTCCTTCCTTCTTTCCTTTCTTCCTCTCTCCCTCCCTTTCTTCTTTCTTTCCTTCCTTTCTTCTTTCTTTCTTGTTGTATATCTTCCCAATAGGAAGAAAAATTTCTAAGGGAAACTTTTTGGTCTTGATAGCAGTATATTTCTAGCTACAAGCTCTGGACCTGGCAAAGAGCAAGGAAGCCATGCGTGTATGGATGATTAAAGCCATGCAGAATGGAGTTGGAAACCATTCCGAGCACCTCCAAAGCCAGGCCCTGAGACAAAGGTCCAGCTGCAAGTGGTTTATTTGAGAGGTGAATAACCATTGGTTGGAGGTTGGGAAAGTGAGATGGGGAAGTAAGAGTCAATAAAGCATCTTATTGAGAAATTTGCAACAACAACAACAACAACAAAATAAAATAAATTTACTATTGTGTTTGGGAAAACCTAGTCCCAATGGGAACTGTGAGAGTAACAGCACAACACACACCTGAGCCATCATAAGAGGGAGGAGGGAGCTGAGGTGTTTACCCACCCAGTCCAGCTGTCACTGGTGGAGGATGCTTCCCCAGGGAGGAAGGGAGGGCACCAACTCCCATACATTTGTTCTGATTCCAGGCCCCAAGAAACCTTTTAGACACCAAAAAGCAGGCTCTAGCAGGTTGAATCCACATGCCCAGAAGAGATAAAAGCAAGGAGGTCCATCCTGTATCTCCACACCAGAAGATTAGAGGACTATAAATGTGAAGAGCAGAAAAGCAAGTGACTGGGGTTAAAAAGGACAAGCTCATGGAATGGTTTTCTAGAAAAGAGAAAGAGTTTCCATAGTTCTTACTGCTGTCCCATATCCTTCCCACTTCTACCAGGGATTTCTCAGGAGTTAGGACCCACCTGTATTTCCTTCTCCAGGTGGAGCTACACTTCACATCTTCCTTGGAGATGCTCTCAGAGGGCCCTTCTCCTCGGTCATGCTACACTGTGGTGAACTTCACACCTGTCTGTCTGAGACTGTTCCCACTAGGTGCTTCAACCATGTATATACTCCTTTGTTCCTGTCTTTCAAACTTTTCTGAGATAGGACAAGAAGTCCTATCTAAGAAGTGTCTAAGAAGTGTCCTAGCTTTTGATTCTCTGGGCTTTACCTTTGAGAAGATATGCATGCAGAGGGGAGGGCTTTGGCTAGTCCTCATGTCATGACTAATACTCATTAACTTCTTGGTGTTTCCTTAGGGGAATGGGGAAAAGAGAAAGAAGAAAATATTTTACGAACTGGCAAAGTGGCTAAGAACTCCTAGTACTAAAACTTAGCTTTGGCTAGCAGAGAATCTGGGATTTGGGGCAACAGCATGTTTCCCGATCATCTTTATGGACGATGCCAATGTATGATGATTTCCCGGGTATGGACACCATTAGCTAGATTTAAACCATGAAGCAAGTCAACAGAAATCTAAGTCTTCATAGCCGAGCGATTCCTAGTAGTCAATGTCTATCTCCACTTGAATGGATCTGGCTTTCGTGTTAAAGTTTTATAGTATTGCCAGAATCACCAAGGCAAGCTTACAAACTCCTGACCCATAGAAATTGTGAGAGATGATTAGTGTGTACTTTTGTTTTAAGCAATGGATAACTAACACAGACTGCAGGATATTTTCTCTGGGTAAGAAGAAGTACTAGCTGGAAGACAGACCTAATGGGATTTCTGAGAGGTACTAATAATGCTTTGTGATTTGGAGACTGATTTTGTGGATATGTTTATGTTTATGGATATATTTGTGATTTTTGCACTTTTCTATGTGCATGATACACTTAAAAGTTCAAAAAGTATTTTACTAAAGAAGTCATCCCTAATCCTTGTGCAGTACAGAGGGATTACCAGAGTTATTGCCGGGATGCTTAGAGACATACAGAGCACCATGTTTTAGACATGTTTGAGCTTTGTACATGTCTATATTTATTTTTGCATGCAGCCTCCAGCAAGCCAAGTCACCTTTGCCCTGACTCCTAACTTAAATTTTTTTTATTGCTCTCCTGAAAACTAACGAGCAGATTCAGGACCTTGGCTTCCCATCAGTTCCAGAATGAGAGAGTTTGAAACACATGAAATAAACAGTGGGGTGACTTCCAGTCCTACAAAGGCAGTTCCTGTATCCAGACTCATGAGAAGATCTGGGCAAGATAGGAAGGCTTGCAGTCTAGGCTTGCCAGCATCACTGTGACGGGAATGGTCCATACTTCTTTCAGTTTACTTTCCCTCCAATTCCATATTCTATAAAAGCCTTTGTCACCACTGTGATCCTTGTTATCATCTCAATTGAGAGGTTCTGCTCTTCTTTGTTCTGTTCATTTTTTCTCTGCTTTATTCTCCTAAACATTTGAATGGCTTGTGTCTTGAGCTAGACTGAGTGGGGCTTATTTCAATGTAATTCCATATACAGGTGCATTGATACATGCTTCGTACCTGTTCTAAATTTATCCATGAGCACTGCGTAGGGCACAGCAACCTCTAGCATCTTCCTAAAGTTTTTTTCCCCACCTCATTTCCCTGTTTTCCCTGTCCCAAATCCTTGATCTTCTCCAGCTAAGACCACCTAACGTGTGTTTTTCTATTCAGTCCCAGGATATCCCCACCTCTGTGTTTTTGCTGATCCTATTTTATTTCTCCAACTTACGCTAATCCTTAAAACTGTCAATCATCTTTCCTCCTGGCATGAGCTTTCCTGGGTCTCTTTGCTAAAATTAGCAATTCTCCTTTTAACCTTAACCTCAGAAATCACTACTTGAACCTTTCTTTGGAAATTCCTTGCTTCCAGTGTGAAAGGGACACTTCCTTATCTGACCCTTCTGCTAGAACCTGTTCAGGAAAGAGGGAGAGTAGACTGAATTTCTGCATGGTGAATGAAAGAAAGGAGTTCTAGCAATGTGCCCATGGTACCTAGCTGATGTCTCTCAGGGTGCAGTGGTCTCAGTTTGGATTCCCTCAGACACCAACTGCTATGACTTAAATGTTTCCACCAAAGCTCATATTGAAAATTAATCTCTGTGAGGTATTTAGGAGCTGGGACCAGGTGAGACCTAAGAGGTGATTCATGAGCTGAGAGATTATTGGGATAAGGTAGTATCTCAAGAAAAAAATCTGTTGTAAGAAGCTAGTTTGGCTATGTCTCTGTAATATCCTCCATGCTATGACCTCCTTAAGTCTCAGGACTCTACAGGGTCCTCACCAGCAAGAAGCCCCTCACCAGACTTTCCAGCCTCCATAAATTTAAGAAATGTTTTTTTCCTTTATAAACTACCTGGTCTATAGTATTCAGTTATGATGACAAAAAAGACATAAGATATTGACCTTGAACAAGTATCTGTGCATAAGAAATATAGGGGAAGGTGGTAAAGAAAGCTGAGCAGCTAAGAGTGCTTCATTAAAACAGCTATCACAATGGTGCCTAGTGCCAAGAGACATTCTGAGAAGTCCCACCTGAGAAGTAAGGGAATTTGTATAATTATATGCAACTGTCAAGAGTCATTGGTTCACCATTTGACCCAGTTATTCTGCTCCTCAGTCTGTACCCAAAGGACTTAAAATCAGCATACTATAATAACACAGCCACCTCAATGTTTATAGCAGCTCAATTCACAATAGCCAAGCTATGGAAATAACTTAGTGTCCATCAGTGAATGAATGGATAAAGAAATTGTGGGATACATACACAAAGGAATATTACTCAGCTATAAAGAAGAATGAAATTATGGGATTTCCAGGTAAATGGATGGAACCAGAAAATATCACACCAAATGAAATAAGGCAATCCCAAAAAACCAAAGGCTGAATATTCTTTCTGATATGTGGATGCTAATCCAAAACAAAGGAGGATGAGGAGGGGAAGAATAGATGTCCATTGGATTCGAAAAAGGGGAACAAAAGGAAGGGAGCAGGGAGGGGAATGGGAAGTTTAGTAAAATTAATCAGAAATAATTTTCCTAGCCTTGGATTTGAATACACAACCAGGGTAACTCTGCATCATGTACATCCATAAGAATAGGATCCTAATTAGAAAAAGTTGTGCTCTATGTATGTATAATTTGCCAAATACATTTTACTATCATGTATAACTAAAAAGAACAAATAAAAAATAAAAATAGTCACTGGTTCTCCAGTTTTATCCATTTACCAACAATAGCATTATTTATATCTTCATTATGTGTATATACCACATTTTCTTTATCCATTCACCTATCGACAAGCACCTAGCCTAGCTCCATAACTTGGCTAATGTGAATTGGGCTTTTATAAACATTGCTATGCATGAATCACTATAGTATGCTGATTTTAATTCCTTTCAATAAATACCAAGGAGTGGGATGACTGGGTCATATGATGGTTCCAATCCTAGAGAAATCTCCACACTGTTTTCCAAGGTAGTTGTACCAATTTTCAGTCCCACCAGCAATGTTTAAGTATACATTTTTCCCAACATTATCACCAGCAGTTATTATTTGTATTTTTCATAATTGCCATTCTAACTGGAGTGAGATAAAATCTCAGTGTCGTTTTGATTTGCATTTCCCTGATCACACTAAGTGAAATAAGCCAGTCTCAGAAAGTCAATGGTCAGATGTTTTCTTTCATATGTTGAAGCTAGAGAGAGAGAAAGGAATTAAAAAGAAGGATCTCATGGAAGAAAGAAAGGAGACCAATAGAGTAGAAGAAATTGATAAGAGAGAGAAGGAGGCAAGGGAGAGCATGGGGAAGTACTAGAATACAAAATCCATATGCTATGTCCATGTATGAACATAAAACAATGAATTCTGCATGTGTTTATAGTGCCCTAACAACAATATTAGTAATAACAATAATAATAATAAAAGGAAGATCAATAAAGTAGAGCAAGTGGATTGGGGAAGAGATAGGGAAGATACTGGAAAATGAGATTGATCAAATTATGTTATATGCATGCACAGATATGGCATGATGAATCCCACTACCATGTATAATTATAATGCATCAATAAATAATATTATTTGAAACAGTTACTGGTGGAGGGCTGCTACTTGCGGTGTTCATTCTCAGGTGTTTCCACCTGCTGTGTGCGAGCACAGTGACTTTAAGTGCATTTAGAACAAATAGCCCTAAGGCACAGCAATGGAGACAATAATAGCTCCTGGATGTTGAATTGTGTCCCCATACTCTGGAAAGATGGTGTCCAGTGGCTTGGGTGGAGCTTGGCTACTTATGGCCATTCCACTGGGCCCTGGTCCTTAGGCTGGGATGCTGTGTTTATCAAAGCATCTTCTCCACAGCTCCATAAGGAAAGGAAGCATTCCCAAGTCGAAGAGTTCAGTAAGATTTATAGGAACATTGAGAACACTCACCCTGAGGGCCAGGTCAGCTGTACTCTCCAGAGGCGGACAAGCAGGGCTGAACACACTTCCACACTTTGGTGCACACCATGTTCTCCAATGAGAGGAATGTCTTCCACTCTATTGTTCTCTCCTGTTAACACATCTTTTCCCAAAGGAGCCAAAAAGCTATCCATCCGAAACATTCACTCTGAAGGGAAGCAAATCGGTCAGCTCCATACAGTCCCTCACCCCAGTCACAAGGTCAACACGTTTCCCAGGACGGGCAATATTTTAAGACTTGCCACTGATTTATAATTACAGCTTAGTGGTAGTTGCAGCAGGGTTGGACACTGGGACTACAACTGAGTTGAAATTCCACTTTGTACATCTTCATCATGTGTTAGATTGTGCATGTGGGACCATAAAACGTTCACTTCTGGTATTTCTTTAATCAGGACTCATAAAACTAAGAACACAAATGTCTATTTTAAAAAAACTCAATAGAAATGGTAAAAGTCATTGAAATAAGAGTCATGCATCTAGAGTTCCTCCTTCGAGCAGGAAGAGGAACATGGTACAGCACGTCCAGGATTCTCTTAGGAGGCATTATCGTCAATGGTCATGTGGCTGCATCCTAGGATGTTTAGACAAAGGGCATCTCAAGCAATGGGAAATGTCATTGTGTAAATATGTCTTCCACTTTGGAATCATTGCAAATACCATATGCAGATGAAAATAGATGTAGCCAAAGTTGTTTTGATAATTTTTGTAAGTCAGAAGAAGAATCAAAATAAACTTTGAAATGTTCCTAACCAAAAAAGCAATCTGCTTGGTCTTTTCTTCAGGATGTGTCACCAACAATGGGAAAAGAAGCTAGAAACATAATGTCTCTAAAGTGGCCTCAGAAGTTAACTCTGCTGTCTTCTGCCTAAATATGGTCAACTCTGCTGACAAAAGTCAAGCACTTCTAGCAAGGAGAAGACACAGGGAATACAGACACAGTGCTCTTAGTGGTTGGTGGTTTCATTAACAGCAGCTCAAAGAGTGAAGAATGAGGACTCTGGCTTTCATGATTGTCCATCTCCAAGGGTCTGAAAACCAAAGGTCAGACCCCAGATGCAATGGATGTCAGATCTGAGGCAACATAGGCTTATTTACAACTTTCAGGAAAGTTCTTCTGAATCCTTAGGTCATGGTCAAATCCCAGCAGCCTTGCCTTTCTCCATCAGATGTATATAGAATGAGAAAAGCCAAGCTACCATTTTGACCACTGCTAACCCCACCTATATTTTGGATATGGTTTGAGTGTGCCCCATATATGTTCATGTATTGGGAGCTTGGATCTCAGTGTGGTGGTATTAGGAGGTGGTGGAACCTAGTGGCACCTTAGTGGGAAGTAATGAAACTATTGAGGACATCACCCTCCCAACAGATTAAAGTAATTCTTATGAGTTAGTTTCCAAAAGAGTGTTGTGTTATTAGAGAGCAAGAAATGTCCCCTCCTTGGTCTCTGGCTTTTTGTCTTGCCGTATGATCCCCCCCCAGCATGTTTTCTTGCCATTGTGTGCCATCCACCAAGAAGTCCTTACCAGAGCTGAGCTAATGCCAGCATTATGTCCAGAACTAGGAACTAAATAAACCTCTTTCCTTTATAAAGTACCATCCTTAGGTGTGTCGTTAGAGTAATGGAAAATGGACTAGTCCACTTACCTTGGGCAAATGGCAAATGTTTCTTGGCAAGATGTCATGACAAATTGCTGCTAGTCATTTTGACATTGATGCTGAGTCCATGTAGTCTCTGATTCATGGCCATCTGACCATATCTGAGGCCAATGGAAGCACCTGTCAGCCACTCCCCACTCTTCTGGAGCTTATTAACACACTGTTGGGCAAACACGCACTATGAAGTAGCCTGCTTGTACCACTAGGGCACATAAGAAAGGATCAGGCAAGAATTTCTGAGAGGGACCTGATATTATAGGAAGAGCAGATGTGACCCCAAATGTTCACACAATCAGCCAGATGTCTTAGCCTCATACTATATCTATATCACAGGAGGATCTTGGGGTTGGGTCACCAGGGATGTTATAGAGGTGTATGAAAGGAAAGATGCAGAAACTTGTGTCAGAAAAGAAATTTCACTCAAAGAAGGTGGTGCAGAACCCTCATAATTTTGCATTAGAACTTGTGAAATCCAGGTTCCACTAAGTCTCAGATAGTCACTCCTAGAGATAAGGCTTCTTCAGCAAGGATCACTCGCTCTGAACTGTTATTGCTGTGTTTCTCTTTATGGAGTGGGAAGAATCTAGAATCACTCTCTCTCTTTCTGTTAATCTCAGTAAGTACCTATTAGGTACCGCTTAGACTTTTCAGCCTGTTGCTGAAAGCCAAAGGGCTTGTGGAGATAGGCATATCTCACCTGTCCTTTAAGGAACCTTCAATCTTTTAACCTAGGAGACAGAAAAATTACACAAACCCATGAACAGACTCTGCTAAATCATGAGTTTCCTAAAATGTTCTTCCCCTTCTCATCTCCAGGTCTTTGCCTAAAAACCATCCCCTTATGAGACCAACCTGGTCTCCTCTCTCACATGGCTTCCCGTCACTGATCTTTCTGGCATGGTACCTTCTTTGCTCCCTTTGTGGACATTTTACAATGTAAAATTATGGATTTCACTAGCTATTTTTGCCTGTCACAACCCAAAATGTAAATGCCCTAACAGCAGGGATCTTATCTTCCTGTTTTTCTCATCTTTCTGATCCAAATAATGTCTCACAAGAAGGATGAGTTCTATAGATATGAGTCAAATAAATGGATCAAAGTACAAATCTGCTGAAGTGATTTGATGCATCATTGGTAACTTTGCAAAGGATGAAGGGAGGAGAGATTCATGTTGACTTGAATTCTGAACAGGGTGGACTTCAGTGGAGCCTTCAGCTGGTGGTTGGAGTTTGGACAGACTGAGAGGTCAGGGTGCTAGGATGACCTGCCAGGCAAGTAAGGGAAGAATAAATGAATGAACAGAATATTTATGTGGAGCAGACAGTGTTAAAGCACCTGCCCCAGGGAATAAGGTGAAACCTCTGTGAGATTGTGCCCCCAACCTCCAGCTTCTCTGAAAGCCAGCCCCCCCTTCCACCGAAGATGCTGATGTCCTGGCTGACATCTCTTAGAAGATTTATTGACATAATAGACACCATTCTAGAGAGTTGGCCCAGGATCACACATCAAAACTGCAAGTTTGAAAGGATTAGAAACATACATGGGGCACATATTTCATCCTGACTCTAGACTTAATTAAGATATTGCTAGAGCAATACTATAGACAAGCAAAGAACTAGCACTTTATCCAGCCATCCCCCATCCCTGTAAAAAAAAATAAAATAAAATAAACGTGGATTGCATGGAGTGAAGTATTCATAATTATTTCATGCAGGGGTGGGAACGAATGAAGAGATATCAGGAGCTCATGTCATCAATTTCAGAGATCTGAGTTTAATCAGAGCACCTCGTAATGCTAAAGCACCAGGCTCTTTATTCTAAGATGTTTGTAGGTATCATCAAATCAATATCAGTTGAAATACTCTTTAATGATGTGATCATTTCAAAATTAGACTAATTTTAATTAGCAACAAAAGCATTTTTGGAATGGAAAACCTGTAGCTCTCTCAGCAGATCCATGCTTCTGTTAACATTTAGAATTTTCCTAAGGGGGAAAAAGACAGGATTTAACTTCCCATGAACATTAATCCTGATTTTTTTCCCTAGCACCCAAGTTACTCTCTAGTAGTAAGTTAAGTTCTTAAGAAAGCTCTTGACCTTTTAAAAGTCTCCAAGGTGCCATTGGGGGCCCACTGAAATCTATTACTAGTGTTATTCCCAGGCAGTCACAAGATGGAAGGAAAATAAAAAAAGACACCAGTATCTTTGCAGTTCCAGAGTTCTGGACCAACCTGTGGAATTCTTTAATGGAATTGTGTCTACTCTTTGCTTCCTTCATCCTATCAGTCAGCTCTCTATTTGCCTGGAGACCCAAGGACCAACTTGTTTAGTCATGTATCATTGTGCCGACCATTGACTTACCTGATGTTAAAAAAATAAATAAATAAACAACAAGCTTTAAATTAGTTGCTTTTATTTAAAACCTTGAAAATTTCATCTAAGATCCAGATTTCTTGCTCTTTTGAGAAACTGAAAGGTCTAAGTAATGACATTGGTCCCCTCTGCAACACTCACTCTTACTTTCTGCCTTGCCAATAGAGCCCCAATTCTGTTTATTTCCCTATTTTTCTTCAACACCCTTATCTTCCTAAGCCAATCAGCATATGCCATTCTTCTGGGGTCTTTTATTGGTCCAAGAGCAGCAGGTGACCTGGGTGTATCCAATCAGGAAGATACAAACAAGTGAGGTAATGTGATTGGAGAGTTATTCCCATTCAACCCAGAAAGAAAAGGAAAGAAAGCAGCAGCTCTGGCCCATTAGGCCACCAGCCAGCAACTATGAGAGCAGCCAGCCAGTTGGAGGAAGCCAAAGCTGACCTCAAAGAAGAAAGACCCAGGTTCTCAGTGGAACTGTTGAGCCATCGCTAGCCTCTGACAGTCCAGTTACTGTGAGATTAAAATGTCTCCTTATTTTGTAAATTCTTTAGGGGTAAGCACACATGCTTTAGGATGCTAGAGAAAAACCTAATCTTAAACTGTGAAAAAGATCCATTCCTCCCCACTATAGTTACCCACTGTGACACCTATAGTGGGAGTCCCACGTACCTTGGTGCCAGGCTGGCTCCTTTGATGTTTATAATTATGTTTACAAGGTTGCTTTTCCAGAATAGAAATAAGAGAAACATGAAGTATTGCTTTTACCCATGTCAGAAAATGTGAGAAAAACAAGACCTACACGAAGGAGGCTTAACACTTCAAGAAAAATGAGAGATAACGTATTTCTTCAAATGAACTGTGTCACTCATTTATGTTACCTGCCAGGCTCTTGGAAGCATTTGAATCTGTGACCTATGGTCTGGTAGTAATGTAGCAGGCCATTGTAAAGCATGCCCCTCATGTCCCACGGAGGAGATTGTTACAGTGATTAAGTGCCCACCGTCTGGACCCTTGCAGTCTTTCAGTGAGCTTTTCTACCTGGTCCATAGAGGTACATCTTGGGCCACCAAGGTATACTGGTGGTTGCACCACAATGACACAGGTCACTGTGACCCAATCATAGCCCGAAGCACTTTGTAATAATCCCAACTCCCCAAGGGGAGTGTTCAGTCCAACTCCAACACATTTTCCTCCTTTTAAAAGATGTGCTCGCTGAGACTCAATTGAAGCATATTTAAAACATTACAAGCAAATCAAAACATATGATAAATCATGAATTTTCCTCCTACTCCCAGTGGCCTCCTATAGATGCAAACGTTGACAAAGAATAAGCAAGAAGTAAAATATTTGAGGCAGACAGA
>PVHX01000625.1:142500-242500 GCA_004024805.1 Geosciurus inauris
TCTGGAGGTTATAATTAGAGATAATTTGGCCTCCCTCATAATATTTTGATTCTGGGAATGATTCGTTTGGAAAGAATCTTAAATCTCATAGCATCCCGACAGGATTTTGCAAAAGGCACAAATATCATGTGTAGGCATTACGTAAAAAAAAATATGCAACCTTTTGGGGGTGAGAGAGTGAGCAAGTTTAAGAACAAAAGCGAAAGAGACTGCTTCCATAAAGTCTGAAATCACGTAAAGCCAGAGAAGTGAATCAAAGAAGGAAGGATGCTGGAGGGCAAGTTGGGGAAGAGACCCCATTCCCCAAATAGCTCCTCTCCTTGCCTTTCAGGTGCCTGCCCGTGATCCTCCAGGCGAGGAGGACGAGTTTGGGGAGCGACACTAATAACGTGAGATGGAATTCTAATCATCATCACCGGAATTGCAGACAAAGGGCTAATTATCGCGACTCATAAATAGACACTTAAAATGTTGAACATGAAACTTGTTCATTATACACGGATTCTGCTTTTGGCGAGCGCCGGAACAGAAGCACTGAGGGGGCTGAGATTGGCAGGGCCAGGGTCTGCTACCGGGCTGGCAGGCACCTCCGGGTGGGAGCCAAGACTCATATGGGGTGGGTTTTCCCAGTCCTCGCCACAGGACGCGACTCAAGGCAACGATCCAGCCCGCCTGGCCCTTCTCTTGCAGACATCGCTTCCCACGGAGCGAGCAGGATAGAGGCGAGGTGACTGCACGAATCACGGGGCTCTGAGCGGGTCTTTGCCAGGATCCTGAACACAGCCTGTGTATGGAAATCACCGACAAAAGAAATTAAGAGCAGGAATGCTGTGATTAGACTAATGCATTGATCAAGTCAGACCCTCTCTGTTTCACTGCCAGCGTGCCCCATATAAAAGCATCATTAAGGAAACTCCTCGTCTCTCCTGCTAATGGTCTGCGATTTGAGCATGCCCCAATGATTGACAAGTGATGCCTGGGCAGCTTGTGTTGTCTTCAAAAAGCCACATCAGATCAGCAGAAGCTTAAAGCAAAGCATAAATTATAGATACACGTCTGTTTCTTTGATGATGTGAGACTCCTAGGTGCATCTTTCTCCCATCACACAAAGAATTGCACTTTCAGGAGGCTTTTCACTATGTCACATCATATTTGAAAAAACAACAGGAAAAACATAAACCTTTTTTCCCCCAATTTCCTTCCTTCCTTCCTTTCTCTTAGTCTGAAAACAAAATATTTTAAACAAACAGCCTGTTTCCAAAGCAGCCTGGAAGTTTTCCACTTTGGAGAAATTAATTAAACATAAAATAAGTGTTTAAATACAAAGTTCAATGCAGCAAGGATTATTGCGTCTTGGCTGCATCTATCTGTCAACCTCGCTAACTGTTCGGCTGCCTGTTGGAGGCAGGGTTACTGAATTGGAATATTCTCAGCATCTTGGTCGTTCAAAAACAAAGACGTTTGGAAAGTATTAGCCGAGGCATTCTTTGCTTCGTAAATTTTATTGTCAGCTGGCTGTACAATTTCCTTATTACTAAGTTCTAAAAGTCTCCCGTGGAAATATTTAGGGGCCACAGTGCAAAAGGGGAGGAGAGGAAATTTAAATGTGCGACTCTGTAGTCAGGAGTAGGTAAAAGGAAGACAGGAGAACCATCTTGCCAGTTGGGGTGTGAATTTCTACAGCAACTCTGCCAGGTTTTCTAGTCTAGCTTTTGTTTTTGGGGTTGTGTTTGTTTGTTTTGGTACTAGGGATGGAACCTGGGGCGCTTTACTACTGAACCATATTCCCAGCCCTTTTTTATTTATTTTTATTTAGAGACAGGGTCTCACTAAGTTGCTTAAGGCCTTGCTAAGTTGCTGAGGCTGACCTTGAATTTGCAATCCTCCTGCCTCAGCCTCCCAAGTCACTGAGATTACAGGCTTGCACCGCCGTACCCGGCTCTAGTCCAGCTTTTGAACACAGGTGCTGTTCTCACTGGATCTTCAAAACCAAGTTTTTCTCATCAATCAACGCAAATCAAAGCCTCCCAGGTCCCTTTGGAAGTTCACTGTGCTTCTGGAAAGAGCAACCTCCTAGACCTGGAAGACTCCCACTGGGGAGCCAGCCCCTGCTTCCAGAGAATCCCTTAGTGGCATTCCCAAGTAAAGACAGTATTTACAAGTTTTCTTACCCAGGGTTTCTTTTAGATTAAAACAGATCTGGTTCTTGCCAGAGCCCAGCTGAATTCTGTGGAATTAGCTCATGGGCTGTACTTAGACAATACTCATCGTGTATCACTTTTCTTAGAGATAAGACATTTCCTTTTCCCCCAAGGTGCCAGGATCTCTATGTTGACATAATTCTGCACAAATCACTCTGGTAGTGTAACTTAGAGTGTCCCAATCCCCTTTGGACCCTGGCCTCTATAACTGGGCCATCACTCACTTAGTCTCACCTTATCTTTAAATAAATGTAACCAGAAGGGACTTGTTCAGCTCGCCACCTCTTGAGTGATGTGAATTATTTATATGGTCTTCATACGCATTCGTTAAGCCACACAGAACCAAGTGGAGAGGAGCTGTTTGTCTCCTGTTCCACCAGAAGGGTAAGCCTGCAAGGTTGGGGTGAAGAGCAAGAACATCCGGAAGATGTCCCCTGGCTTGGTCATGAAGAATAGAGATCGCATGGGGTTGTTGTCTTTAGCAGGATCCTGGGCAGCTGAGTTTCAGAGGGCGCTACTGAGACATCCCGTCAGGAGGAGATGGAAGGCCCAGGCCCTGGCCCACAACCACCTGAGCCTCAGCAGTGCAGACTCTGAAAGGAGGGCCTCTCTGGGCTGTGAGAAAAACATACGATTAATAAAAGGAGGTGCAGGAAAAAAACCCTGCACTTGCCTCAAAATTTCCATAAAGAAAATCAGTCTGGAATGGTCCCTAACACAAAAGCATGTTCTGGTTAATTGAACATTCTGGTTAATAAAGATTTACCACGTGGTACTGAGGAAAGGATGAGGTTAGGAGTTACAAGTGCTCTGCTGAAGCCTCACCTGGCTTCATCTGTCAAGGAAACACCATACTGTCTACCACACACACTTGGCACAAAGACGGACTGGAAGAATCTACCCCAGAGGGCTTTCTGAGCTCGCAAGGTGCGATTGAACTGGCCGCTACGCATTGATGTCGTTGACTGGCAAATTTCAAACAATGAAACGCTGGAGCTATCTTCTGTCCCTCAATCCTTGCCTGAGCCTGTTCATTTTCCCATGGGAATTCAGAAGGCATTGCTCCCACCCCCCCAACCCTCTAGCCCTGGCTGTGCCTAGTAATTAGAGCCAAATAAACTTCCTTGGTATGTGAGATTTGTTTGGGATTCTGGTTTAACAAGAACTTTCCCTGATTCCCGTGGGACTCTAGAATATTCAACCTGAAAGGGAAGCTAATGGGAATTATCTAGTTCAGATGGTTTACTGTGTCCAGTGGAGTCTTTTCAGTGGCCCTAGGTGGGATCAGGGGAAGCCAAGGGCTTTGGGGGTTCCTGGTGTTATGAAAGATTCACTGGGAAGTTATGAAAGACTTTCTTAAAAGGATTGCAAAACTAAAACAACTTTAGGAGCCCCAAGATAGTCTCAATACCCGGAAAAAAATTAAAGCCAGAGAGGAAGAACTTGCAAAAGAGCTTTATCCACCTTCAGATTCTCTCCAGGGCTCATCCCATTGCTTTGAGTGTCCTCTTATATCTCCAAATGTCAAGTTGGAGTGTCTCTGTGGTGAGAGGCTGGGCCTAGAGAGGTTGCTGAGGAGAGACGCATCATCTGTTTCCCAGGGGGTGGTATGAAATGTGTTCTCCCAAATCTTCTAGGTGCCTGGGTATTTAGAATACAGATGCTGCTTGATGCATGATGGGGTTACAACCTGATGCACCTATCAAAAATTGAAAACGTCATAATTTGAAAATGCATTCAATACCCCTAACCTACTGAACATCCTGGCTCAGCAACACAGTGCACCACAGAGCATCATTTCCCCTTGCGATTGCTTGACTTGGAGCTGGCTGGCAGCATCACGAGTTGGGTCCACAGGACACTAAGCCAGGAAAAGATCAGAATTCCAAAAAGTACAATTCCTACCAAATGTATACTATTTTCACATTCTCGTAAAGTTAAACACCATAAGCCAAACAAACCCTTGTATGTCCAAGATGATCTGTACGTCCATGTGAGGGAAGGGGGCACCTGTTCTAAAAAGTATGCTCTTTATTGTCTCAGAATTTCCCTATTCCCTTGAGGATTTCATGGGAAATCCACCAGCTGGGATTTCATGACATTCCCCAAAGGCAACAGGAAGACTCTGAGACAGTCTAAGCAACCCATTGATACAGTCAAATATCTTAGCATATCTACTGGCGTTTGCTGTCTGGTCACTGTGGAGTAATGCTCTATACCCACACCTTGAACTCAACTGCCTGTAAGAGCCAATCAGGTCCACTAATGAGTGAAGGGGTCAGGCAGGGAATGGCACAGTCAGCGTGATCTAAACGAGGATCCTCCATCTCTGTTGCTAGGACGGCAGCCCTCCAAGACCTGACCTTTCTGTGTTTCAAGAGAGACTGAGAGCTAAGTTTCTATATGATGTCTCCCGAATTTAAAAGGTCTTCTATTTAAAATCCCTTAGGAACACCATACAGGACCAATGGTGTTTGCCAGTGGCTCATGCCATCACCACAAACCACGGCTTGCTACTTCTTTTTGGTTTTACAGTTTTGAGTAACTTTTTAAATAAATTTTCTTTTATTCTCACTTCCAGAGAAGGTAACCAACTTGTCCCAGTAAGTACTGACAGTCTTAGGTCCTGGGAATTCCTCACTGTCCAACAAACTGAGGTGGCTGGTCACCCCGCAACTGAAAAGAGTTGGGCATGCTTTGTCAGTTGTTTCTGAGCAGTGATGACTCACCTGCTTTAAAGTATGGAAACATTTGTGGAATCAGACAGAATCCAAATTTAATCCTGTCTGGTACCTACACCTGTGGAGAACCTGAGCATGCTCATTTTTCCCCATCTGTAAAATGAGAATCTAAATGACATCTACCAGCCAATCTTGTTGGGATTATATGACAAACTTAACCATGAAATGGCAAGCCCCACGAAGATGGTTATTATTATTACAGGGTGACATTGATGGAATGAGAAGTTTGATCCTGACATTCACCAATCTTTGTCTCTGCTGACCTGCAACTTCAGATCCTCTGAACCCCTGACGGGTGCCTGCTTATCTTCTCTTAGGCCCTTTTGCTGTCCCCTCTAAGGTGCAAAGGCCCCATGGGGCAGGAGGTATCTGGGGAGGAGGCATTGCTCAAGGAAGACTGATTTCATCACCTATGTGGAAGTTCAAGGTGTTGCAACCTGTCTGAGCCCATTTTATGTTGCTATAACTGAATACCTGAGACAGGGTGATTTATAAAGAAAAATATATTTCTGAGAAGCCCAAGAGAATGGTACTGGCATCTGGTGAGGGCCTTCTTGCTGCATAATAACATGGTAGAGGGCATCACTTGGTAAGACAGAGCAAGCGTGCCAGCTCAGGTTTCTTTTCCCATTCTCATAAAGCCACAATGCCATCATAGGGACCTCACCCTCATGAGCTCATCTTATCCTAGAAACTACCAAAGGCTCCATCTCCAAGTGCCATTCACACATGAATTTGGTTATTAAGTTTCTATCACGGGAACTCTGAGGGACACATCCAAACCATTGCACTGTCTTTGTAGGCCCTGGAGCAAATCTAGGTGCTGAGCCAAGAAAAGAGAGTTCACTTCATCCTACCTTCTTGGCTTCTTGAAAATTTTGAGATGGAGACTGGACTGCAGACCCAGCTGACAGCAGGTGCCCCTTCTGTCCCAACCAGGTAAATTGAAGTTGCTAGAAACTTCTCCCTCAGTTTCCAATAGGCTTACCTTAAATACCCCATCTTAGGATTTGGTGTCACACCTCTGGCAAAAGCCGAGCAAAGGACTGTCATGTATTTAAAAATGAAAGGAAGACTGGTGGTTTTTGCTTGCCTGTGTTTGTTCCATGACAAACACCAAGTCTGCCATGGTTCACATTGACCAGAAGTTGTTCTAAATAATGTTCTCTGATCTATTTCTCAGACCCCCCCAAAATAACCAACTGTACAGGGAAAGATGTCATGCAGTCCTTTCTAAGGAGTTATTTGAAGTTGTGGAATCCATACTACAGGGCTTTCAAACTCAATATTGAATAAATATCAAATTCCCCAGGAGACAGAAATGGCTCCAAAGAGATTGTCCCCAGGGTCCCAAGATCTGTAAATTGAGATAATTCTTCGCATTGCTGCCCGAGTATGGAAATTACCAACAAAAGAAATTAAGAGCAGGAACCCCGTGATTAGACTAATGCATTGATCAAGTCGTTCTTCTCTGTTTCACTGCCAGTGCGGCACATAAATAACACATGGGCAATTACCGTGAGTAAATTATATGTGTTTTATAACCTTCCGTGTGCATTTTTCCTTTTTAAAAAAACACAACAAAACAAAGCAAAACAAAAATCTTCCTCAAGGGAATTGGGTATCCGAAAAAAAGAGTAAAATTTATTTTGAAAAATTTTCTGTGTGGGGGAGAAGAGAGCTGGGCAGGGTGGCACTCAGTGGCAATCCTTTGGCTGGCATTGGGTTTCCTACGTAGCTTTCACATGAACTTCCCTCAAACTTTCTCCCTGCCCTGCATGTAACTGTCCCTTGCTTTGTGACTGTGTCTCTGTGTCTGCCATCTCTGTCTCTCTGCCTCTGTTCCTTCCCATTTGTTTCCTCTATGTCTACACCTCACTTCATCTCTCCCTCTGCTGAGGATTGGGAAGGTTGGATCAGGAAATAAGATTTTTCTAAATTCAGAAATTACAATGGCCAAAGGATCCACAGGGAGTGGAGGTTGAGGTCAGCACTTTCAGCTTTTAGAACTGGCTTTCACCTCAGATGGGGCTATGGCAAGTGTTTTAGCCAGCTTTTTTTTTTTTTTTTTTTTTTGCTGCTGTGTTGGAAAGACCTGACAAAGAACAATTTTAGGGGAGGACACGTTTATTTGGGGCTCAGGATTTCAGAGGTCTCAGTCCATGGACAGCTGGTTCCATTCCTCAGGGCTCGAGGTGAGGCAGAACATCATGGCGGAAGTGTGTGGTGGAGGGAAGCAGCTCACATGATGATCAGCAAGCAGAGTGAGAGACTCCACTCGCCAGATACAAATATCTACCCCAAAGGCACATGCCCAGGGTCCCACTTTCTCCAGCCATACCCCATCTGCCTTCAGTTACCATCCAGTTTTCCCATCAGCTAATCTTTGCAGCGGTTGGATTAAGGCTCCCATAACCCAATCATTTCTCCTCTGAACCTTCTTGCATTGTCTTACACATGAGCTTTTGGGGGACACCTCACATCCAAACTGTAACAGACAGGAAAAAGCTTCCAATGGACTGGCCACATAGACAACCCGGGTCAAGAACTCACTAACAGAGCAAGCTTGTCCTTCTGTTGGCTCTACAGTCACCACTCCATGCACCAATCCATAAAGGGTTCCCAGGGAAGTCACTCTGCTGGCATACCACTTGCTCTGCCTTGATGCATGTAGTGGCCAGGAGTCTAGGTGCCCATCCATTTTAGGACTGCTAGTTCAAGTGACAGCCTGCTTTCCCTTGTCATAGTTTCATATGCACCTCTATCTCACCTGTCCCCAGTTCTTCCATAGCCGCCATGGCTGCTAGGTTGAGGCTCTGCTTTCACACAGCTGTCCTGACAGACCAACACTCGAGACCACACATTGCTACACAACATCAAGTGCAGGGTGGGCCTGGAGCCCTAAAAGGGCTTAACCCCACCTCCAAGAATCTGGGGTGTTTTTGTGGACGTGGTCACGTCCCAGCTGAGTTTTGAAGATTGAATAGGAGTTTTCCAGTCCCTAATGCAAAAACAAAACAACTGACACAGTGACTAGAGGACAGGGGCATTCATAGTAGGAAGGACATCAAATCTACCCTTCATGGGATTTTTCTTTTGTATTTTTCCCCCATGGGACTTTTTTAACCTATGGGACCTTCCTCCACTCTGCACTTCTGTTCCAGCGAAGTCACAAGGACTTGCCTGACAGCTCTTCCTCTCACTGTGACTCTGCGCAATGCCAACAGGTCTCTGTCCAAGAATGGGGTATAGGCAGAGACTCCCTTAGTTTCTTGCCCATAGAAACTAAGGTCTCTTTCTTTTCAAAGTGTTTCATAATTTGTCTCTCTCTCTCTCCCTTTTTCTTTTTCCTTTTGGTACTGAGGATTGAACTCAGAGGCACTTGACCACTGAGCCACATCCTTAGCCCTATTTTGTGTTTTATGTAGAAACAGGGTCTCACTGAGTTGCTTAGTACCTCCTCATTGTGTCTCATAATTTTGAACTTTCAATCACTTTGACCAATTTTGGCAAAATATAAGCACTCCTAAACATCCATAGCAACTGTCTCACTTGGATCTGCCCCTTACCCCAGAGGTTTTCCTTTCCTTCAATCTCATAGATGAAAGGGATGAAACTAAATGGCATAAACCAGACAAAGACAAATACTGCATAATCTCACATACAGAATCTAAAAATGTTGGATGTATAGAAGCAGAGAGTAGAATGGCAATTGTTAGGGGCTGGGGGAGGGAAAGGGGTTGGGAGGTATGAAGATGTTGATCAAAGGGTACAAAAGTTCAGTTATTAGAGGAATAAGGTCTGAGGAGCAAATGTAGAGTGTGGTGACTATAGTTGATAAGTTGATAATACTAGATTATATAGTTGAAATGTGCCGAGAGTACAACTTAATTTTCACGTAAAAACACACACACATATGTAACTGTGACCTGAAGGGTGCATTAACTAATTTGATTATGGTGACCATTTCACAGTGCATTTGTATATCAAATAACACATACCTTAAATATGTAAAATTTTATCTGTCAATTACACTTCAATGAAAATGGAAAAATAAAATTAAATCAAAAAGTGTGACAATAGCAAACAGAGGTTACTGTTACTGTAATAATTGAGCTAGATCATGCCAGTCAAGCATCTATGCCAAATCCTGGCACACTGTGTACAACAACTTACACACACATGTGGGTTTCCTTAGCTCTCCTTGAACCCACCTGCAATTCGCCCATTCTCTGTTCTTGGTAGGATAAAGAAAACTAGCAGGGAGTAGCCAAGGAGCTCCCAAGTCTTCAGAGGCCTCAGGCAGCACTATCCCATATCCTGGGGTAACACCTTCTCTTTCTCCTCTGGAAGAAAGTGGGTGCTGGTCACACTGATACACAGAATACCCATTTCGTTGTACTTATTCTTCCTAGAGCATCTTTTGAGAGTCTTAGTCTCCAGAGAAGGAGTTTTCTGCTTGGACTTGGAGTTGATGTTTGCTCCAGGCTGTGGAAGGGCAGACTCTCTTCCTTGCTCTGAGCTTCTGCAAGTATACCTGCATCCCTCCCCTGACCAGTGCCTCCCTCTTTTCCTCAGTCACACCTGCCTGCCTTCCTAGGGTAGGGTCCCTAGCTAAACCTTCCCATTTCTCTCTGTGCATTCCGGCTGACTGCACCAAAATATAAAAATCTTGATTTAAGTATTTTTGTATTCAAGGACCATACGCAAGTGTTCATTTGAAGGTTCAGTGGCATTTTGAAATGAGAACATCATATATAAAGATGTCAGAGATGGAGCCTCCCACAGTGAGGTTGAAAGAGACAGAGGAACAAAATGAATAAGAGAGTTCCTGGGATCCAAGAAATTTTAACATCTCATTATTTAGATTACCCTACATATAATTTTCCAATATTTGGTATTATAGACTTTTGAAGGTATTGGTTAAAATTACTTCATGCCTGACATCAATTTAGTCGTATTCATTATCTAGCTAAAATAAAACCTTAAAAATAGCTGATTAGAGTAAGTAAGCAATTTTCTGATAAATGCAAATTCTCCACCATTCCAAAGGAGCCCTCACAGCAGACAGAAATAGAAGGGCCAGGGGGTAATGGTTCTTAGAGTTTCAGCATCCTGGCATGGAACAATGTGGCTTCGGGAATGCTCATAATGCCTGCAGGATTTGATTGTGCTTGGAACTCACCCAGCTTTCCCCAGCAGTCGCCGCCTCCATGACAGGCCAAATGCTCCGGACTCCACTCACCCTAATGATGGAGATCGCCGTGTGATCGTCTCATGTACTTGTTGTCTTGATGGTTGCTCCCAGCCCTCTGTGAGCCAGTGAACCATAAGATCAATATGTCCCTGTCATCTCAGAATGAGCACAAACAGATGCATTTCGGTGTCTGATCAGGGCCCTCGGGTGGAGGTCCCTACCCAGACCCAAAAGGTGCTCAGGCTCCCAGTCACCTCAGAACTCATGGACCCTCAGCCTAGCTGGTCCACCACTCACTTGTGCCTCCAAACCTCATCTCTCCCAAACCTCAAATCTGTGCCTGGCACCTACCTAGGTGGCAGTTACAGGGAACGTCTGCAGGGGATGCTCAGTACGGGAACAGTGTGGTGGAAACAGGAGGAATTCATCACCCTGTACGGACATGGTGGGTCAGAGTCCTCCTAGCAGTGCACTGATAAGGAGATCAGAAGATGGGTGTACATATGCTGCTATCATTTGGAGAGTTTGGGGAGGTCTTTCTTACATGCCCAGAGTTTCAGCTACCAGAGTTTTCCAAGAGCCTCCATTTCCAAACTGAGTTACTCCTGTAGGTCAAAGCATTTTCTTGGAAATCCTTGGATCATGTCCAGATATGTCACCCTACCTATCACTCCCACCCATGCCCTGAGTGTCTGGGCTGCTGTCCTGTGACCTGGACCCTGTTTCTCCATTGCCTGGTTTGTTCCCGTGCCCATAATAAGGACTGTGTCTCACTCCAGCTCTGGCCAGAGGTGTGGCCCTCAGGGTTCCCACTAAAGATGGATCCTCAGCCAAAATGCAATGGTACAGCCAGATCTGAGGTTAAAATATTGAAATACAGTTGTCCTGGTCGACAAAGAACTACTTCTCCAAGTCCCCAGAAGGTTTCCACCACTCTGACCACCCCAAATCTTCTCTCAGATCCTTGAATCCCCCACAGTCCAGGGACTAAAGGGTCAGTGTTCAAAGAAGCAGCTCCCCGCCCTGCCCATCTGTCCAGCAGCTGTTGCTGGATAACTTGGATATTATTAGTTCTCCTTCCAGGTAACGACACGGGGGCTTCACTTCCATCTTTCACCTCCATCTCCAGAAATCCAGGGCTCCACTGCCCCTCTTACAGGGAGTCTGTTTAGGAAGGGTCTGAATGAATAGGTGGACAGCAGTGCATGTTAGATGGGCTGGGCTGAACCTCCTCTTGCCATAGAGAGAATCCCTGTGTTACAGGCTGATCAGCCAGCAACAGTCTGGCCATTGCCATTATCTTTGAGGATGATCAGTGGACATCATTTGTCCAACCATCAGGAAGCCTTCAACAGGACCAAGAGTAACCACCACTGCTTTGTGCAGTCACTCTGGGGACAAGGGCAATGGAGATGACTTTGTTGTCCCCTGGCCCCTGTCACTGAACAAGGAGGACACCTGGGAGGCCTCTCCTGCGGACACTGCCGACCTCTGAGGTCAGTCTCCACCATCTTCCCAGCTTTCAGGGTCTTTACTGTGTCTGAAGTAACTTTCTTTCTTATACTTCCCAAAATATTTGCCTGTGACACAAACTATATGCCTGGAATCTCAAAATACCTTTCCTTTCCAACAGTTGGCTCTGCTGATTTGCACCTCCCTTGCTTGGAACTGTTTGCCTTTTTCTTTCTCTGAGCATGGCTGAGGCCACAACCCTTCTTCTAGGGCATCAAGGATGCTCCAGGTTTCTGAGCTGAGAGTCAAAGCCAGGGGTTCAGGGAAGTGTGTATATGACCATGGGAACAGGTGTGCACCACAACACACCCAATTATCCTTCTCCGTTGACATCTTGTACCTTTCCTTCTTTGGTAGCATTAGTGATGGCCATCCCCCAAAGCTGTAATTAGTCCAAGGACAATCCTCTGTAGCACAAGAATCGCCATTATCCTGAACAACCTTACCGTTCAGTTCTTTCTGCCCCAAACACAAACGTCATTTTCCTGGACCACTATCATACAGACAATCATAGCCCAAGCCATGTGGACCTGTCCTTCCTAGAACTTCTCCATGTCTGCATTTGAAATGCCCCTAATCCACACTGCTGCTTTGAATTCCTTTGCCTCTGACTTTTGCTCAGGGACCCAAGAGTGGTATTCTGACATCTTCAGTTCTCCAGAGCCCCCAGCCCTCTCCTGACTCCCTCTTTTTTTTTTTTTTTTTGCTTTCAAACATTTTTTTTATTTTTCTCAAAAGTTGAATTTTAATACATGTTATCAAACATAACAGAAAAAAAACAAATTTTCAGAAGCTGTACACACTGTTCACTGAAAACATTTGTTGAGGAAAATAGAAAAGAAATTGTTACAATCATAATTTTTCTAACTTTGCACAAAATTATAAGCAGATTACATTCTTCATATTAAACACCTTTATATGCACTTCCAATGAACAGTATATATATATCCTGACTCCCTCTTATGATCCATTTTTCTTCCTTTGCTCACCCACCCCATGCCCTCCAATCCTCCTGCCCATCAGGGCTCCAGCACAGAAGCAGCCCCAGCTGCCTGCTTTGCCCCAGAATGCTCACTTTTCTCCACAGCCAACGGATCCTTTCATTCCCTCCTCTCAACCCACTCCTCTATAATCTTTACCCATGTCATCAATTTCTTCAACTTCATGAGGTGATGTTGTACCACGTTTTATAGAAAATAAAAAGCCATCTAAAGGAAGCTCCTTTTATTCCCTCCCACCTTGTTCTCCAAAGTTGACCATCTGTATCATTTGCAATGGAAGAAAGACATCTGCCTGAACAGAGAAGTCCCTGCACCTGTGCCCAGGATGTCCTTCTCTTTCCATTGGGCCCCCTCCGCATTCTCCATATATTCATCCATCCATGCCCTGTCAGTTTTGGAAATTGCTCCTCTCTCTCCCATAAAAAATAATATCAAATATCTTCCCTAAATTCTGTACTTCTTCCAGGTACTTCCCTCTCCAGAGAGATCTCTCCTTATTCTTTGCCCTTTCCCATATCCATTCCCTTTCTCAATAACTTATGAGTTTAATGTATAGCTTTTTCTTTCCATGTCTTTTTCAAAGTGTGTATAGATGTTTCTTGTGCAGTTTTTTTTTAAATCTGTGTAAATGGCAGAGCATTCATTATCTGTTTTTTTTCTCCTCACTGTTTTCACCGAGCACTGCACTTTTACATCCGCGCCCGTGTCCCTGTGTTCACGTGGTCTGCAGTTTCTGACGGCTGCATGATCCTTCCTACCCACCTAGAGATGGATATCCAGATTGCTTCTAATTCTGCACCACCACAGGCAAACCTGCAAGGTTCACTTTTATTGAGGACCTTCTTAGGGATGTGGACAAAGAAGCCAAGTTGACAGGTCGGAGGGGATGGATCTGTCAAGACTCACCTCTGCCAGGTTATCTTCCAGAATGCTGGCATGAATCTGCACTCCCACTGGCTCCATCTGAGAGTTCCTGGACCCCCAGCATCCTATCTGTTCTCAGCATCATACAGCTAATTTTTCCAATTGATAAGAAGGAGCATCTTCTCATGGTTTTTGTTTGATGTTTCTCTCATTCTTTATTGGTTTGAGTGCCTATAAATTTTTTTTAACATTTATATTTCTTCTTTTGCTTCCTGTCCTTTGTCTCTTTTCTATTTGGGTTGGTTGGTTGGTTGTTTGTGCTGGTGTTCTTTGTATTATTTAGATATCATTCCTTGCAGGTCAAAACAATTGCAAACATCTTTGCCCAATCTGTCATCTGACTCTCAATTTTGTCCATTGTTCCCTTACCTGAGGATAAATGAACCAGTGGTGGCTGCCGTTTCATTTCTCTGTGTGGCTCTGGAGCACATCTTCACTTGTTCATTTGTCGAAGGAGAGTAATAAGGGTACCTCTGCACATGGCAGTGTTGAGGATTAAATGAGATGGTCATATAAATCAACAGCAAAGCTCAACAACATGGAGGAGTCGTAACACGATTAGCAGTATTAGTGGTTGCTGATTTTTCTTTGGGGCTTTTGGGTTCTTCACTGACAACTGAAGCAGGAGCTAATCAGAAGCCAGATCAATTTGTAACATTATCTCTCTTTCTGACAAGAACCACCTGTGCTTCCGTTCGATGTAGCAGGCCCAGGGAAGGGTCACTGGGAAGTCATACCACCCATTCCTTTCCTGAGAACAAATCTCGACACGGCTTATTCCCTGAGGACCTTTCATATTTAATGTGAGTTGCTCAGACAGCAATTTATGACCCGGTCAAGTGTTTCACAAAGTTCCAAACTCTTCCAGAAAGACTTTAGCATGCGGATGCCTCCTTTATCTGTCTCTGCCCATCAGATGAGCAATGGAACTTCCTCTCTAGGAGGAATGACTTCAAAAGCTGGCTGGGTGAGTCAGAATCACACATACACACTACATTTCTTCCCCTAACAGAGAGAGACTTGAAAATTAAAAAGCAAATTTGCTGGCAAAGTGTACTGAGGCTATTAAAAGAGACAAGAGACCATTGTGAGATATTTAAGTTGTTTTCACAGATCTGATCTCTCCTGAGAGAGCTAGAGGTCCCTGGGTACACAGGGGGATAAAGAAGGCCTGTTCAGAATGTGAAAGAGAAAAGGCAGCTATTAGGCCCTGCCCAAGTTTGTAGAGGTAAATTGCACAGGTGAGTTCCAACTATGATAGTCCTTACTCTGCAGATCCTTCTTGTTTTTTCTTAGAGGTCAGAGTGGCTCATAGAAGGAGGATGAAAATAAGTCACCTACTCCCCTTCTTCATTGAACAGATTGGGAAACTGAGGGCACAAAAGGAAGGAAACCTCCTCAATAGAGCACAGCTAGTCAGCAGCAAGGTGAGGCAGTAAGGTCTATTAATCAAGAGACCAGACTCTCCAAGGAGACTTTAGGGACACTATTAAACCTTCCCCCATGGTCTATGGTTCCAGAGTAAGTTTCTAAGAACTCAAAATGATCTGTCAAAAAAGACCCATCGTCAGACAAGTTTGGACAACATCATCCAGGTCAGCCTTTGAGATTTCATAGTAGCAAATAATGACATCAGCAACTGCCTTAGTGTAAGTCCTTTCTGTGAGGGAGATGCAGCCTTAAGCAATTTTTCATACCTTACCTGATCTTGTGAGAAAGAATGTAAATAGCAGGTTTAGAATTCAAGACCAATTCTGTTGAAAATTAAAGCTGGATCTCTTTTTAATATCCCCAACAAGGATGAAATCTAGACAGGTGAAAGTTCATTTAATTATCAAAGCTATAGCTTCAGAACTGGTATGCGTTATGCATGGCTAAGTGACAAATTACCCCAAAACATAATGGTTTAAAACAATATGCATGGTTCTTTCTGTGAGCCAGGAGTCCTGTGTGCCTTGCTGGCATTTCCACTTTGATGTTTCTCTTACCTTGTGCAAGCAAGGTGTCCACAAGAGCTTCAATCATCTCAAGACTTGACTGAGGAAGGATCAACTTCCAAACTCATGTTATTGTTGGTGAAACTCAGTTCTCCACAGGCTGTTGGACTGAGGACCTCAGCTCCTTGATGGCTTTTGGCTGGATCACATCCTTGCCATGTAAGCTTACCTGCCATGGTAAACTGCTTCACCAAAGTGTGCAAGCTAGAAGGGTCATGGTGTCCACTAGCAAGTCAGAAATCACCATCTTTTGTAGTCTAATCATCTTTGTCACATTTTACTGGTTAGAAGCAAGTTGCAGGTTCAGCTCACCCTTGTGATGAGGGGACTTCACAACTGCTAGGAGGCAGAAATCATCGGGAGATGTCTTGAAGCCTGCCTACCACCAAATTATGCAAACATAGGGGGAAAACGAGAATTTCTATTCAAAGATACTTTGCACAGTTAATAGACAATACTAGAAAGAGAGAAGATATTTGTAGTATCAAAGACTAAGGAATTTCTACAAATCAAAAAGAGAGTAGAATCCCTAAAAGAAAAAAGATATACAAAGGCTAGAAATAGATAATTACAAAAGAGATTAAGAAAGCTAATAAATAAGCATATAAAGAGATATTCACATTTATTGGCAATAAGAAAGATGGCATTAAAATGAGATCATATTTCATACCTTTAACTGGCAAAATAGACAGCTGGATATGCTATGTGTTGTTAGGGACATGGGACTCTGGTCACTGCTGGTGGGAATGTAGACTGGAGCATCCGGTCCCCCTGAAGCATTTGACACCATGTAGTCAAATTTAATACAAGCATCTGCTAGGACACAGCCGCTCTGCTGCTAGGCACATATACCACAGAAGTGCTCAAAACCTGTCAGAAAGGACATTCCTCTGTAGCAGAGCCTACAGTGATAGAGAGTTGGAGTGGCCTGGGTGTCCTCCTCTGGGACAATGGGTGGGCGTCATGAAGCACTGTGTAGGACCAGAAGCAGTGGATTGTGTGCTTACAGAGCAATAAAGTGGATGCCTGTGAAAGCATGATGCTCCAAGAAACAAAAAAAGCTAGAGAATGAGGTCAATACCACGGTACCATTTATGGAAATTAAAAATACAGGCAAACAAAGCAAAAATACTCATTAAACAAAACTCAGCAGTTTCCTCTAGGAATCAGAGTTGTGTGAGGGGTACAAAAGACATCTCCCTTCAGTGCCCTCAGGGGATGGGTTCAGGACCCCCTAGCAGATATCAAAGTCCATGCACACTTAAATCCCTCATGGAAAATGCTGCATTATTTGCATGGAACACATATCCTCATATACTTCAAACCATCTGTAGATTACTTATAATACCTAATAAAATGCCTACACATTGCTTCATTTGTGAGGATTCAGCAGAGCATATAGCAAATTTAAAATTTTGCTTTCTGGCGCTTTCTGAAAATTCTTTGTAATATTTTTGATCCACAGAGAGTTGAATCTGAAGATGTATAATCCATGGATATGCAGGGCCAACTGTATCCAAAATAAGAAAGGGATTATATATAGACCAGTGATAAAAACCGTACTATAGATTGAAGAGTAGCCCTCTATTCCCCAGGGGGCAAAACTCAAACAAAACATAGCAAAGAATTCCTGCCAAACTCTTCACCCCTTTGCTGAGTTTGCAACTCTACAGGCTCCTTATCTAGGTTGGCTTGACTGAATAGTATGCTAGTTCATTTTTATTTCTTTTTTCCTTTTTGTATTGGTTCTCTTTAGTTATACGTGATGTTAGAATATACTATGGCACAATTATAAAAGCATGGAATATAATTTGTTTTAATTTAGTCCCCAATATTTCCCCTTTTCCTCCCCCTTCCCTCCACTCTATTGATATTTTTTCTCTTGACTTAGGTTTTGCTGTTGTTGTTCAATTAGTGTCTCATGGATGTACATGTAGGTGAGATTCACTGTGGTATATTCATATGTATACATGGGAAAGTTAGGTCAGATTCATCCCACTGACTTTTCCCATCCCATCTCTCTTCCTTTCCTTTCATTCCCCTTTGTTTATCCCTCTGATCTTACTTCTATCCCCCCCCCCATTTTGTATTAGCTTCTACATATCAGAGAATACATTCGCCTTTTGATTTTGGGGGAATTGGCTTATTTTACTTAGCATGTTAGTCTCCAGATCCATCCATTTACCAGCAAATGTAATAATGTCATTCTTCTTTATAGCTGTGTAATATTCCATGTGTATATATACATTTTCTTTATCCATTCCTCTGTTGAGGTATACCTAAGTTCATTCTATAACTTACCTATTGTGAATTGTGCTGCTATAAACATTGATGTGGCTGTGTCACTGTAGTATGCTAATTTTAAAACCTTTGGATATATATTGAGGAGTGGGATAGCTGGGTCATATGGTGGTTCCATTCCTAGTTTTTTGAGGAATCTCCATATTGCTTTCCGGAGTAGGTGTACAAATATGCAGTCCCAACAACAATGTTCGAGTATACCCTTTTTTGAAAGAATAAATGCCAGTTCATTTGATCCCACTATTCTTTTTCCACACCAGAGCTACTTATAACAGAATTTGTGCTCTTTGCATGCACTTTGGAAAATAGAGTTCATGGTAAATTAAACCACTGACTTGACATTCATTTTTAACTACTCAAATAGTTGACTTGACTAGAGATGAGCTCCTAAAGTGGCTAATAACTATTTCTTTAAGACACTGAAATATCCCTCTTTTATTTATCTGTTTTATTTTTATCTTCTTCCATCTATTTTTATTTATTTTCCCAGTTTCTCAAATACCATCTTCCAGTGCTCAAGACTGGACAGCGAATAATTAAACTCTTGGTTAAACTCACAAAAGTAAACTGTGAGGTCTGATACATGGGGAATGAAACACATATGCCATCCAGCTTCCCAAAGAGATTCTAGCTTCAAATATTATCAGCACCTGGCAGGATGAGACTATTTTATGTAAATGGATTCATTATTATTAATTTCTGCTGGGGCTGAACGATTTATGAACTGCTTTTTGAATGTAGAAAAGTACTTCATGAATCAGAAGGAAAAATGTTCCCCAAAACCAGCATCGATAAATAACGACTTTTATTCATGGATCCCGCCTATGGTGTCTTTTATCTTCGGGAAGGTTGGAATGGAAATTACAAAATCACTGCGGGGGTGGCGGCTGGGGACAAACAAGGAAGCAAGGGTCAAAAAATTGGAGAGGTGGTTCTCAAGGCAGCCCCAGTGGGTTGCTGAGTGACTGGCTGAGATTACCTTCCTGGGACCTTCTCCTCCCAGCAGCTATCTCCTCCTCTCTCCCTTGTCTCATTCTCATGTAAACATAGGCTGGATTAAAATTACTTTCTGACTTTGCCACTTGCAAATGAGGTTTACCAGCTATGCATCTGATCATCCTAAAAGTCTTCATTTGCCAATCACACTTGGATTCACCATTTCAAAATGGTCAACAGCCAAAGGCCATGCACAAGTAAATGGCAGTCAAAAGTGCTAACTCTCGGCTTCTTGTGCAGACTTTTCTAGGGCCACTGACCTGCAAGGTGAGCAGGTAAGGAGCCAGAAAAAGGAACTATGTAACGAATACTAGATTTCACACTTCTAAAATCCAAAGGCAGGCAGTAGCAATAAGGGGCTCTTTGGTCTCAGGTTTACAATACTATTTCTAGGTTCTGCAGATTAGACATTACATCCTACCATATGGCTGCCTTAGATAGCTCAGGTTTTGATCATCTAGGAAGCCACAAGTACCTGAGCTGGCCAAGGCTTTCCCAACATTGTCAGACAGAGGCGGTTCCAGTCTGTTCCCAGAGCCCTGAGGTCTTGCCCGTGGCCTTCTCTGTCACCTGGAGACAGCTATCCAAGGCAGCATTCCCTCCACCACCTCCAGATGGGACCACAGCTAGCAAATCCTCCCAGGAAATTGGATGTCCATTAACTGTCAACTCCACTCTCCAGAAAAGCAATAAATCCAGCTATAAACTAATCTGGAGCAGCCTGAAGGTACAGGAGAATTCACCACCGTGAGGTTGAAGCAAATGCATCCACACTGACCTGGAGAGGATGGGGGACCAGAGATAGAAATGGTTGAAGCAGTGAGCTGCCAACACATTCAATCAGCTTTTGCCCAGAAATAAACATAAAATGGGAACCTTGTAGCTGCAGTCCCTTCTGGGTCTGATTCCCACATGTCTCTCCTCAGGTGGCCATCTCATGGTGCGTGATTTTAGTGCTTTAAAATATCCACTTTTAATACAACTTAATCTGGTATTCAACTGCACAAACAGTGATCTGTTTCAACAGTGGAAGACAAATTGGAAAACTAGTTTGTGGAGTCCTAAAAGCTCAAATGGCCATTTCCAAAAGGATGCCTAGGAGCTGAAATGGGCTTTAATCCCTCAATAAGAAGTGGCCTCACAACCACAGATGGTTTTCTATGTTAATCAAACTCATACCTCCTAATCCTGTTGCGAAGGATCCATAAAAGTACCTTAAAAGTGAATAAATGAATAGATAGCTTAATTTTGTTTTGTTTTGCAATGAGTTAACTTGTGTGTACCATTTCTGGGCAGTAAATGAACACCTCTCTTCTTATTTAAGGGAGGAAAAACTGAGATACAAAGAAGACAATTATCCTATAGAGACATGACAGAAAATTGGAACTGAATCAAAATGATAACTTTCTATTCCTGAATCTTTCCCCTAGAAATGTATCCGTTTAGTTATTGAGTGCCTTCTGCATTGGGCTGTCCTGGGCTGTGGGGACATAGCCATCAACAACATCAATAAAACCTCTGCCTTTTCTCAAAGGGTTTATATTCCAGTGGGAGGAGATGATGATATTAAAATTCTCTCATGACATAAAACTGGAAAATGGAGAGTCAGATATTTTTCAAGAAAACTAGATGGTCAGGGAAGGTGTCTTTGAGAAACAAAGACCAAAGAGAAGAATCCAGTAAAGAGACAATAGAGGGGCAATGATGGGTATGAACATCATACTCCTGTGGGACACCCAGAGCCAACCCAGGATGTGGCCAGGAGGAGGGTAGAAAGAGGTGAGCTTAGAAAAGCAACCTGAGCCAAAACACATGGATATTCTGGTATCTGGTGAGGAGTTTGAATTTCATTCTAGATGCTATGGGATAATTTGTTAGATGAATAACTAGGAAGGTTAATTTCAATTACTTTATTACCAGGGAACTTCATTGAAGAAAACACACTCTGAAAAAAAAAATACGAAGAAACATATTTTCTCAATGTATTGGCAAACCCAGTCCTCAAGGAGGCAAGAGTGGATTGGCTGTCACTAGGAACTAAGTAAATCACCCATTACCTTTAAATGTCTCCACTGGTCTGGTTGCTCCAACATCAGCCAAACCTCTTTGCTGCTCAGGACACCAAAGATTGTCCAACTCTGAAGAAGTAGGGGTTGAAAGAAAAGGCATTTAGGAATTAAATATATGCTTCAATCAGTTGAACTTTTATACAGATTGACTGCAGTGAAAAATTAGAGCTTTGTGTAATCCAATAGAGTAAAATCAAATGCCCCAAATAAATAAATAGTTGTCTTTTTTTATTAGCTTTCCATCACCCCCAGATCCATTTGTATGTGGCATTGTGTCACCTCTCTTTTCATTTGCAATGTTGCCTCTGAAAACTGTTCTGTTTATTTGAGCTTTGCAATCAGGCTTAAATGTACCAATATATATTGTTCTAAAGTGTATATTTTTTTCTGTCTACCAAAGACATAGGGACTACTCCTTTTATGGGAAACCAGTTATTAATCCAGTAAGTCCGCATGAATCAATATCTTTGTGAAATGACACCGTGTTCAAGTTATTTTATGTTATGTTGATGGTTAGCTAATTTTAGAATGGAGATACTTCTTCTAGAAACAGACATAGCATAATTTAGTGGGGAAAACGTCAATCACCGTAGGTTGTATGTCTTTGTCCGGGCAGGAGAGGGCAGATTTATTGAAGGAAATGCAGCTATATATTCCTTGCCACATTCTGACCCAAAACATCCATTTTGCTTATAATTTCTTTTTGGCAAAATGACATCAACTGCAGTCACTAATAGAGAGACAATGCCAAACAATAGCTTTGGAATCAGATGTTCTGGTTCAACTGTCGCCTGCAGGATGATATAGTAACAACCTTCACCTGTCACCCACATGATGGTGCTTTTGATAGTCACTACAGAGGAAAACCTCATAATACAAGGCACATTTATAAAATTTAGTCTCCAAAACACACTTCAGTCTAACTACTTTTTCCTAATACTAGAATACTGGGTTTGATGAATAGGCCCATGGAGAGGGGTGTAGTCTTCTCCAAAGATTTCTTCCTCCCCAAGACAATTCTCTTTCCCTCTCTCTTCAATCTGGTCAATTCCTTTTTAAGGAATCAGAAAGGAGAAGGGGAAAAAAGGGAATCTAATGGATACAAGGAGGAGGGATCCAGGAGATGAGAAAATATGGAGACTCATGTCATTATGAATGACGGCAAAGGAAACAAAGCACACTTGCATTAAAGTCATTTTGGTACAAGGCAGCCAATGTGTTTTTAACTAAATTGCAGGTAGAATGGAAATCTAGGAAGGTTCGCTCCTGAGTGAAATGAGAAAACATTCATTTAGCATGATAAGGAATTTCTCCTCTAAGCCAATAATCAACATCAAAATTAACAGTGGAATAACAATAAAGGCACATGCGGCAGATTGTTCCATTCTTGGCCCCAGTGAGACAGACCTCCCACCACCCTTGCTATGCCACCTTGACTCTATGTGTGTCTACCTCACTTGCTTAGGCTCATCAGCAAACATGATGCAAATGTAGAGTTGAATCTTGGGGCTGCCCTGTTGGAGCACTGCTGCTTATGAGGAAGGAATATGAGGTACCATCTCAGCATTGTTTCTTGTAAAAGACTAAAACTTTTTACATGTATTTTATCACTTATCCTTACATAGCCTGATTTTACATAATGCCCATTTGACAGATGAGGAAACTGAGGTACGAAGGTGCAAAGAAGTCCATGCCTTGCTGAAGGTGGCACAATTGGGAAGTGATGGGTTTGCTGTAGGCAAATCTGGATGGGGTTTGAGTCCAGACAACTTTCTGGCTCAGAGGGAGGAGTCAACTCTGAACTCCCTTCCTAAGCTACAGTTGCCCCTAGATCTCTTGATCCCATCATCCAAACAAATGTGAGAACTTAATCTTTCTTAGGCAAGGAATCCTGCAAAGATTCCCATCTTTTCTGGGCTCTGGTCCCCTCCTCAGGGATCTGTTTTCACGAGACCTTATTCTTAGTACAAAGGAGCGCATCAGAACACTGTTGACAAAGGGCAGCTTGAAGGATGGGTGGGTTTATGTGGCTACAAAAGGCACAGAGATGAAGACTCGAGACCTCTTACCTGAGAGTTCTGAGGGACCTCAAGAGACCTAGGTTTTGTAGTTGAAGGAGGAAACCTCTTTTACTTTCTGCCAAACAAAGCATTTTGGAACGTGGTTTGGACAACTGTTGGCCTTCCCCCACAATGAGCACCTACTCATGGGTGTGTAGTCCCACAGGAACACTGAGATTTCAGACTCCAGATCTCATTTCCAAAGAAGAGTGCTTGCTCTAGCTCCTCCCACCCAATGCCCATTTCACCCACCCACTTGGTACTGATACGCTTTGGAGACTCAAGAAATTGGGGAGGGGAATCTGGGAAGCGGAGACACCAAGAAGGAAGTTCTCTCCCGAGTTCTCAGAATATAAGGGGGGCAATTCAAGCAGGGCAAGGATAGGTTTAATTTGCTTCTCTTTCTACCCAGTGGCCCTGAAGAAATTTCCCCCAGAGCAGAACATACATGAGGGCGCACAGCAGCTCCCACTGGCTGCAGGAAAGAATGAGGTAGAATCTGCAGCATGACTTGTTTCATCTTTACTTTCAGGTAGAGTCACAACCAGTCCTGTGTGCTGGTAGAGAGGACATTGAGGGACATGGAGGTGAACAGATGCTTGAAGGATGGGGTGGGAAGCTGAACAATCTGTGACTTAGAGGGTGGGATGGAGCAGCCATATCTGGCATTGTTGGTAATCTTAACTACTGCTTACCTTTCCTGCTTACAGAGTTGTGTAAATTCTATGGACTGATAGTGTCCACCCCCCTAAAGAGACTCTCCAAACAAATGTCACCTTCCAGGTGCAAAGTATTCATAGCTAATGTTTAGTGATTGCAGTTCAGGGAGTTACGGGTGGTAGAATGAGACAGCAGAAAGATCCTGGCTGTGCCTGGGCCACTTCCCTACTCTCTGGTCCTTTCTCTCAATCTATGGCACTTTAATTCTACTATGGCCATCCCCATGTATAGGACCCACGATAAACAGAAATGAAATCCAACTCCACCATACTAAGAGCTTTCCCTTTAGCCCAAGTGAGATGTCTCAGAACCCCTGGTCTCTTCCATACCTGCCATTCATTCCCTGAAAAAGGCGACTTCCCCCAGGGTGGGACGTGGAGGGGCTGCCTCCAAACCAGTGCTGACAGCATCCAGTCTTCTTTACACTCCTCTGAGTCATATAAAGATAGCAATCAGCCCAAAGTCACTTCAGATCTTGAGTACTGACCTCCTGACCCCCAGCAGCTGGGATTTCTGACCCAAGCCTGTGGCTCTCTGTTCCAGCAAGGAGTGTTCCCCTTATTTCTCAAAGACACACAGAAAGCCCTGAGGCTGTGGACTGGCATTTCTCAGGAGGCCTTGCCCTGTCTCCTTGATCCCAGGACAGGGCCCATTGGAGGGTAGGACAGACAAGAATCACACAGATTCTCAGTATTGCTAGGATTCACCTCCTTTCTTTCTTATCTTTGGGTTCCTTTAATGAACTGTTCTCCATCCAAGGCAGGAAAACCATTTCCCTGCAAAATATAAAATCTATTGCTGAGCATTGCAATGAGAATTAACCTTGATTACCGCAGTAATTTACTAATCAAAACTGGAGACCTGCTAATCAAGTTGGAATTGCCAGCTGCTTGATTTTTATAGTAACATAACCAAAATTGAACATTTGGTAAACAAGGGGTGTGGGTGTGATGGGGCGACTGGGAAAGGGCTGGGGAGGGGCGGACCTTCAGCCTGACATTTGCTCCATTGACCTGTTAGCAGGTATAGCAAAAACAGGTCGACAGAAGTTCAGGAAATTTTCTTGAATGGTGGAACATATGTATGGTGAGTGTTGAAGCCAAATCAGGTTTTTCACAACACAGCTTATCTCAGCTTGAGTTCTCTGAGAAGCCCAGTCCCTAGCCAAAGACTCACTAGAGAGAGTCTTTTTTTTTTCAGGAGATAATCCCAGGAGACACCTCAGTAAGATGGGAAGGGAAGACAGCTAATTCAGAATGTGTTTATGAACATGTTGGTGCTCTGAGGAACTCAGACTCGCTGAGGTCAACTGGAATTCTGTGCAGAATGGCCCTGACAAGGACCCAGCCAAGGGTAGAGGAAGATGCTTTTGGGTGAGGGCTGCTCCTGGGGGTGTTAGCTCCTTGGCATTTCTGGGCTGCCTCACCTATAGGCAGGCAGACTCCTGTGCTGCAGTGCTGGCAGTAGGAACCCATCTGCTTGTGAGCTCTGAGAGTGCTGTGGGGACATGGGTGGGCCTCTAACTGTATGCTCTCACATCCTCTATACTGCCCACTCTTCCTTGAACTTCACCTCCATCAGGGAAATCAGCCCCTCGGAAATGCTCCTTTCAGAAGACACTGTGCCCCTTCAGTCTTCTGTGTGTTTGCTCACTCTGTTGGGGCAGGAACCAGATAAGGAGTCTCTCCTCCCAGCTAAATGGCCAGCAGTTTTCCCAGAACACCTTTCATTTCTACCCTGAATAGTACCTGCCCCTCTTTTCTTCAACTTCTATTTCCATCCCCTGTGCTAGACTGAAAACCATCAAAGGGCTGGATTGTGTCCTTCTCTGCACCCCTCCAGTCTAGAAGAATTCTTAGCATAGGAAGTCTTTGCTGGTCAGGTGATTTGTTGACTGAGCCTGATCTTCAGGCTCAGAAGAATGCACCAGCCTCGGACCGTGTAACCTCATGAACATAGGTCTTCCAAACTGCAAAAGCCCTTTCTCCTGTGTGACACACTCCACCCTCATATAGCAATTAGACCGGTGTTTTAGACAGCTTTTTCACCACCGTGACTAAAAGATCTGATCAGAACAATTGTAGAGGAGGAAAAGTTTGAGGGCTCATGGTTTCAGAGGTCTTAGTCCATAGAAGGCAGCCCCCTTCCTCAGGGCTCCAGCTGAGGCTGAACATCATGACAGGAAAGTGTGGCAGAGGGAAGCAGCTCACATCATGATCAGAAAGCAGAGAGAAACTCCAGCCTTCAGATATCAACTATATACCCCAAAGCTATGCCTCCAATTCCCACCTCCTCCAGCCACATTCTACTACTTGAGTTACCACTCAGTTAATCTCTATCAGGGCGTTAATTCACTGATTGTGTTAAAACTCTTTCAACCCAATCATTTCTCCTCTGAATCTTCTTGCCTTGTCTCCCACATGAAGTTTTTAGGGACACCTCATATCCAAATCAAAACAGCAGGTAAGACAGGAATGGTTATGATGTGCATCACAGGGTGGGACAGAAAATTAGGGTTCAGACACTTAGGACATTCATTCAAGCACCTCAAGATTCTAAGTGGCTGAGTTGAGTCCTGAGCTGAGACATTCCATCTCTGAGCCATTCATGCTGCCTGGGTCACAGAGTGTCCTCCACCTACATGATGCCCTTGGCATGGAACAGAATAGCAGGTAACATGTGCCTCCAGAGCTGGTCTTGACTCATTCTGTGTCCCACACTCTCAGTAACAGAGATAGATGCTCAGTAATAGAGATAGATATGATTTTTGAATGTAACAATTGTGCCAAGATAATATGCATTTGATAGAATCCATACTTTGAATTTCAATTTTTGATCTTTTCCCAGACTAGTGATTTGTGGTACCATACTCTTTCATGATACTGGACAGTAAGAGCAAGCCATGTGATCCTAGTCGGGCATGTATTCAGGAGGGTAAACAGTCCATACTCTACAGTGACTGTGTTGCCAGTGGGTTTTGGATACAGGTATTCAAAAGAAAAAATTGCATGAGGTATTTGCCTTTGTGATGCAGGTGATTCTGCCCCAGTAATGGCTAATGCAAGAATGCCAAGCACCTTCAGGTTGACTAGGCTAAGCTTCAATGTTTGGTAGATTAGGTTTTATTAACTCCATTTTCCACTTATGATAGTTTTTAGTCTACAATGGGTATATCACGCTATAATCCCATTGTATGTGGAGGAGCATCTGTATTTCATAACTTAATTAATACTAATGATGGCAAGGGCACTCTGTGTCACCTCTCCCTGGAAGCAGAACTGCCTACCTGCTGTGCAAGAAGTAGGTGGAAGGGGGCGACACACAGCACAGACGATGACCAAGGAAATTATGGGAGGGGGTGTTGGGCTCAAGGAAGCAAAAGTTGAATAGGTAAAAACTACAATGGCACATCTCCTCTCCACCCCAGCCAGAGCTCTCCAGGGACCACCTCTTGGCCTCAAGGAAGAAGATAGAGAAGATTTCTCACCAGTAAATAAAAAGCATATAGGGGAGTCAGAGCATGAAGCCTCCTCTAAATGCTGATGCAAAGCTGGACCTGGAGAAGATCCTGGAGAGAAGACTAGCCGGTGGTGAGGAGGCCTGGGCTGTGAGCCAGACCCTCCCCCCACAACTAGAGATGCAGCCACGGAGGGTCAGGGGGATCTAGACAGGACTGACCAGCCCACACAACAGAAGCCCCATATCAAGGGTCTCTGGCAGGAAGCCCCTCTGAGCAGTTATTGATCATGGACTCTTTTATCCATAGTGGGATTGAAATGGTGGGACTTGTCATTCAGCAACAAGACCAGCAGAGCCAGGCCTCCAGGAAAGACTCATTTCCCTGCTCACTGTGCTTCCAAGACACCAAAGACGGCAGAAACCTGCCCAGGAACCTTTGAAAGGCCGGGCCACACAGGAACCAGCACTGTGTTCCCCACGTAGGGAAAAGACAGCCGCCGCTTCATCTTGGTCTCTGTAAACATGATTTCAAGCAATCTCCAGCAGGAAAGTTGCAGGCTGTCCTTCCTGAGTAAACAAACTCCTAAGGAGCTCAATAGTGAATGTGGCCAGTAAACAACCACTTTGGGAAGGAGACAATGTCCCCACATTGTCTGTGTGGGGACAGACAATGACCATGCCATACAGCTGGCCTCACTCTGTGACCTGCCTGTACTCTGACCAGGAACCAGGACTCTTTTTTAAATGAGCTGTTAATTACTCAAAGAATCCACGAATGTATTCTTACCATAAAATATTAAAGCATAGATAAGACTAAAGTTGTCTTTGACTCTGTTTTAGTCAGCTTTTGCATTGCTGTGACTGCAAGACCCAACCAGAACAACTGCAGAGGAGGACAAGTTTATTTGGGTGCTCTTGGTTTCAGAGGTCTCAATCCATAGACAGCAGGCTCCATTCCTTGGGTCTCAAGGTGAGGCAGCACATCATGGTGGAAGTGTGCGGCAGAGGAAAGCAGCTCATGTGATGATCAGAAAGCAGAGAAAGAGATCTCCACTGGCCAGATACAAATATATACCCCAAAGCCATGCCTCTAATTACCCACCTCCTGCAGGCATACCCCACCTGCCTTCAGTTACCACTTAATTTATCCCATCAGGTGATCAATTCATTGATTGGGTTAAGGCTGTCATCACCCAAACCTTTCTTTTCTGAACCTTCTTGCATTGTTTCACACCATGAACTTTTGAGGAACACTTTACATCCAAACCATAACACCCTCTGCATCCCAACCCCCACCTGTAAATTACATATAATCCACAATCTGTGGATGTGTAGCCTTCTAGGTACATGTTTTTGTATTTAACTGGAAAACTTATGCTATTGGTGGGAGAGCGGGGTTTAGCCTTTGCTGTTCTTGTTCTCTTCATACACAGGATGTGGAAACTTCTCTGCTATTCAGGGGTGAATGACATATACAACATGACATGCCCTTTCCCTGTTGGTGGGCAGTTTGGTTAGATTTAGCTTTTGCTATTTCTGCACCAAGCATCTTTCCATGTGAATGCCCGCACATGGTTTTTCTGGAGTGTACGCCCAGAAATGCCGGGGGTCGGGGTGTGGGCAAAAGTTGTACTGATATTGCCAATTTAGTTTTCGAAGGGCTTGTAAGATGTGTACCCCCACCCAGTCTCCACATCCTCCCAAATCTGTATATCATCAGATTCAGATGCTTTCCCGATTTAGAGCACAGAATGTTGTTTCATTCAATTATCATGGTAAAATTGAATAGCTTTTATTTTTTGATGATTGGGTTTCATCCAAGAAATCTTAGCCTTTGCTGATCTTTCTATTGGGATTATGTCTTTTTCTTATTTGTTTGTGGTTATTAATATATCTATACACGCACATATTCTGGATATCAATCTTTTCAGACTTGTTATGTTGCAAGTCACAGAGGTATTTTTCCCTCCTCTCCAACTCCTCCTTTTCCTTCCTCCTTTCTGTTTCTTCTTGGGAGAATCCAGGCACTGCTGAAGCAATATGTTTACATCTAATGCATTCTGGGAACTCCTTGTTCATCTTACTTCTGCAAGTGAAAAGCCTAAGGAAGGTGAAGAAGCTCTTGTAACCTGCTTTCTTGAAAAATCCATGAATTCCAATTTTTCGAAAAGACAGGAGTGCACATATCACTCTTTTGCCCACACCTGTTCTCTGGTGTGCATGGTAGACACAACTAATTCCTCAGTAAACTCTTCCCCCCAAGCCTGGACTCAGCCTCAGAATCCTTCCTAACAATAGCAGCCACCACCACTCAGTTGGTGTTCGTGCGTTAGAAAATCTATACGCTGTTACTGCCACAGCTTCATCAAGTGCAATTTAATCATCCCAGTTAACAGGGATTTCAAAGCTTCCCTACCTTGCAATGATTATCTCATCAGAGTTTTCATTAAAAAGAAAAACTCAGCTAATTGGTTTGACCTCACCACTTAGGAAAATGGTAATAATAACAATCTAACATTTATTGAGTGGTTACTATGTGCCAGACAGTGTGTAAAATTTTTACACATATTTTCTCATTGAATGTGACAGCAGCTACTTTAAGTGGAATAGTGTCACATCAGTAGATAAAGGCAAAACAGCCCCTTCGCGGCTCTCAACTTTGACCCTTTCCTCTCTTAAGATGTAAGTACAAAGATCGGCTTTTCTTCCTCCCCAACCACTATTATTTAGCATGTTTATCTTCTGATGGGTTTGAGAACTCACTGGAGCTTGATGAGTGTTCTAGTCTTCATGATCTGGAATATAGATCTCAGTTTAGTGGGAAAAATATTACGAGATTTCTCTTGGACAGCCGTGCCTTCCTGGAGCTGCGTGGCAGTACCCCAGCCAAATCGCCCTTGCCAGACTGTGGTACCCACTTCTGGCTGCTGTGGATGTTGGGGTGATAAGGAAATGCACCTCCTGGGAATTGATTTCAACATTTGGAAGTCACCTCCCCTGGAAATACCTGGAAAGTAGTCCTCTTCCCATGGGGATGACCCTCAGCCAATGACAGACTAATGTAAGAATACAAAAGACCAGATCCCTTGCCTAAAGGTAGGACAACTCTTGGCACAGCAAACCCTCCAACCTTGCCTGTGGGGTCTGTGATGGGTAATTTGAGGTGTAAACTGAAATGGATTAAGGAATACCTAAAGAACTGGTAAATCATTGGGGGGTGGGGGATTATGTCCTTTACCCAGAGATTGATATGTGAGTCTGAGTGGACTAAGTGAGAATATCAATTCTTTTTTTTAAAATATCTTTATTTTATTTTATTTATTTTTATGTGGTGCTGAGGATCGAACCCAGTGCCTCACACATGCAAGGCAAGCGCTCTACCACTGAGCTACAATCCCGGCCCAAGAAGATCAATTCTTAAGTGGGGCTTGGACACCATCAATTGAGCCTGGGGTCAGGATAGAAGAAAAACAGGAAAGAAAAATCAATCTCTGTCTGTCTGTCTCTCTCTCTCTCTCTTTCTATCTCTATCTCTATCTCTCAGAGCTGGCATACATTCTTCTTCTGCCCTTGGACATCAAAACTCTAGGCTTTCTGAACTTTGGACTTTAGAACTTGCACCAGTGCCCACCACCACCCAGGTTCTTAGACTTTTGGACTGAATTATGCTACCAGCATACCAGGATCTCCAGCTTGTAAACAGCCTGTTTGGGGACTTCTTGGCCTCCATAATCATGTAAGCCAATTCCCCTGATAAATTCCCTTTCTTATATCTACATCTAGACATCCCATTGATTCTATGTCCCTGGGAACCCTAACTAATACACAGGCTGAGACTCCAGTCTGAATTCATATCTTTATCTGGCTTCTTCCCTTGTCCCCCCAGCTTCCTCTGTCCCCTGTAGGTTTCATGGGGAGCACTCTTTCCACATATCACTTATATAAGAATCTTCACCTCCATTCTGCTTCTGGGAACCCAACCTAAGATATGCACCCAGAGGTCTCCTCTTCCTCCAGCCTGGCCATAGTTAAGCTTCAGGGACAGGACACTCTTTCCATCTCCAATCAAAACCATTGAGCAGGGCTCAGAGGACCCTGTTGAGGGTAAGGAAGGTGCTATCTGTCTGTTCAAATGGAAAACTCACCAAAAGAACTTTTGGTCTCTTAGACCTTTTTAAAATAAACTTGTTGAGTCTCCATTACTTCCCCTCCGTTTAAGAAAGCATACCAAAATGCAAGTGAGTGAGAGGTGTTGACTAGAGGAAGTTGGTTAGACATGTGCGTGCCATTCTGGCACTGGTTCCCCTCAAAGAGCTTTGTTATTGCCACTTTCTGTTAAATTACTGTAGTTTAGGATTGTAGGAAGTTTGGAGTATAAAATTTAGGATTACTGGCAATTTGGAATGATTATAATCCAATGATTTCTATTGTCAGAAGTTTAGGCCATACATTCCAATGGCCATCAATGTTACAAGCTCAACACTCCCTTTGCAGATTTTCAGGACTCAGATGCCTGAGGCCTGTTTGCTCTGGTCATCTCAGGCTCCATCTACAGAGTATCCTGGGAAGTATTTGTCTGGGTAAATGAGGAAAAAGAAAATGTCAAGAAAAATCACTACCGGTATTCACTTGCTTGCGCCTGAATTATTGGAGTACTCTTTGTTCCATCATTGAAATATCTGAGTATATTTGTTTTCAAGTCTATTAGACTTGACTTAGTTATGAATTACCCAGATAATCATCCTTGTTCTCTCCTTTCATTTTTGCATATGTAAACACAAACTTAATGCCGAAAGAGTTTTTGTTTTCCGTCATCCTCAGAAGTCCTGGTCAAGTAGGAGAGCAAAAGACATCAGACCCATTTTTTTATATAGAAAAACCAATGCACAGAGAGGGTATTTTGCCCATGAAATCTCCCTCAAGGACCTATCATGGGCCACCTGATATTTGGGTTGAATATCCATTTCTCAATCTTCTCTGAGCTCCTTTCATTCTGAGCCTTTTAATTTATTCTTCCTCACTTCTCTGGGTGCATAGTGAAAGCCTCCCTAGTATCACAAATGAGAACCTCCTATATCCTAGTTTGGAAGTTGCTAGCTTCTGCCTCTGCCTCTAAAGCATGCTTCCTAGGGGCAAGATGAGCAGTGAGGAAACTTTGGCTACCTTCCTTCCTAACTGGCTGCTGCCTCCTGCATAAGAATTTATTTAATTCTTCTTGCGCTGTCCCCAGAAGACCGAGGAGCCTATAGATGACCCCAGGACAGAGATGACACCAGGACAGAACAACTGGTCTTTTCTTATCCTTAGCTTGGACATCGATGCCTTTTTCAGAAGTTCACCTGGGAGTGACAAATTAGCTAGAACTTTCCAGGTGGAAAGTCATATTAAGAGAGCAACTGAACGGTAGATATTTAAAACTCAAGTTTCTTTCTTTTCTTTGCATCCATAATTGGGGCAGTAGTTCTCTTCCTTTGCACTCAGGGTTGAAATGCAAGGCCAGAACTTCAAAACGGGAAAGCGCAGGCAGGGAGGATAAATGGAGAGTTTTCATGTTGCAGCGGGGTAGTTTCCAGGTTCATGTCAATTTATTCTACAATCAAGAGCAATCCGCCTCACTTTGCCAAATCATGCAATAGTTTTCTCCCCCATTATATCAAGAAACAGGAGAAGGTAACAAACAGCATCACGACGTCACAAATCAATTTTATTGAAACCGTATTAGGTTTCAGTAAAGCTGAAGGATCAGACACCAAAGGAGAGGAAACCAGGGGAGAGAAGACAGCACACCAAGATTTACTTCTGAGTGCTACAAAATATTGAACTAAAAATAACATTAAAGATGAAATTTGTAATGAATCTCAAGCTGCTAAATTCCCCCAAGGCTGGGTCTGCCAAAGGCTTTGCGGCAATCCTCTGTTCTTTCCTGTCTTTATTTAAATATTTTATACAGTTGTCTATGTTCATGTGCAGTGTGAACTGTCATTTATATTTCAGTCCACTCTAAAATGGATCTTAGGCTACCTCAAGCTGAGCGCTGTGCGGAGTGGGTCTGAGCTGAGAGGTAGTTTGGAATGGGGAGGATAAATGAAGACGGATACTTAATGTACTTTTGGTGTACTTATATTTGGCTGTCATGTTTTCTGCCTTAAACCTGATTTGTAATTCTATGGGTTTTGTGACATTATGATAAGATGCGATGTGCGCGAGACTCCCATTTAGCAGGGACATTGATGGGCATTTGAGTTAAAGAGAGTGGTTGAAGGGAGAGAGGCAGGATTCGGACCCTGCGGCTTAATGCTTAGTGCAGAACGCGCTTCCTCTGGAGCTGTAGTATTTCATGCTTTTCTGTACATTAGACTTTGCCAAAGTGAACTTTTGGAAGAATAAAACATTTCCAAGATAAATTCAATTTTTGCTAGTGTTGAACTCAACTTTCTATGTCACTTGGTGATTTACTCCAGTTTGGGTGGAAGAGTGCATTTTTGTAGTTCAGGCACCAAGGGGGAGGAGGCGGGGGGGGGGCAGAGCAAGGAGGGGGAGGCCAGGTGTGAAGGAGAGAGGAGTTTGGAGGAGTCAGTGTGGAAGGCTTTGGAGGACCCTTCCAGGCTCTTGCTTCTCACACAAAGACCCTAACGTGTGTAGCTGGCGAGGGTGGGGATGGATCCCTGGTAAAGTTACCCACGTGGATTCTACAAAGGGGCTCAGTCATCTGGCATGTCAAAGCATGGCTTGCCCAATGTGAGTCTCCCAGTCCTGAGAGGTGGAAATGCAGTGCGGGTGGGAGACTTCCCTTTCCCCACCCGCAAGCAGCATCAGGACTTGCCGTTAGTATCAGCAGAAGTGCCTCTCCTGCCAGGCCAGCCTAGAGGAGCAGCTTCTCCTCTCCTAGCCCAGTACCAGGAATTCTGCTCCTGTTTTTTCACTCACTCCCTGACACATCCTTGGAGAAAGCTTTCATCCTGGATGAACCAGTACCTTCTGCTTTGACAGCTATCTCCAGTATTCAAGCTTCTGGAGCCTGTCCATGTCACTAGTAATGTACCCACTGCAATCTGCAGGGGGTTTCCTGAAAGGGTAAACCATAGTTCATGAATAAATACCTGTGAGAGCAAAAGTACAAGAATATGGAGAGAATCCCAGAGACTCTCATGCTGGTTTTTCACTAAGAGCCATAGATGCAGTATAACATGGATCATACCTAGTTTTTTGCCAGAGTATGCAGGGAACGCCCAAAGGTAGAAGGCTCTTTCTCCCACTCTTCTGTCCCCACATTAACCTCCTCCCACATCCCTGTATTGTGTCTGGCAAACACCACAGCAATCAGGTTGGGCTGCTTCTGGGTCTCAGACACTACCTGCTGTGTGACAGTGGAAAATCATCCAATTTCTCTGCAGGGGGTTGAACGGTGGGCCCCCAAATGACATATCCACATGCTAACCCTCAGAATTTGTGAACATGTCCTTATTTGGAAAAAAGAGTCTGGAATGAAGTGAAGGATCTCAGAATGAGATCATTGTGGATTGTCCACATGGACCCTGTATCCAATCACAAATGTTCTTAGAGACAGAACAGGAGAAAACACTGAGGTGACAGGAAGCCATGTGAAGATGGAGGCAGAGACTGGAGTGACACAGCCACAAGTCAGGGGATACCTGCTACCGCTGGAAATGGCAAGGAGATTCTCTGCCAGTGCCCTTGCAGGGGGTGAGGCCCTGCCGACACCTTGATTTCAGGGTTCTGACCTCCAGAACTGTGAGAGAATGTATTCCTGTTTTTATAAGCCACCCAGTCTGTGGTGATTGGTTATGGAAGCCCCAGGAAACAAACACATTTTCTACCCTATGTTTCCTCACCCAAATGGCAATGTTGCCTTCCCTTCAGGAATGTTGATGTGTGAGTATGTCAAAGCCAGGGGGAAGCTGACTAGGAGCTGGCGCAATGCTGACGTAACATGCTGTTGGGATATGCCTTCCTAACCCCACATGCTCCTCCAATAGCCCCAAGTTCTGGGATGCCTTGCTTGGTCTTATCCCTCCCCCTCCCCTCTGGAAGTCTCCTGCTCTGCCCTCAAAGTCTCTGCCATTCAGAAGCCCACAGAGACCTTTTCCTCAGGATGGGGTGATTTTGATATCAGGACTAGCCAGATCCAGTCCCAGCCCCTCAGGCCACAGGAAGTTGGAGGAGCAGCTGTCCCCGATGCAGGGTCCCGGGGACTCCACCAAGCTTATGCATGGGGCTGGGCTGTTGTAAGGAACGGAAGCCACTCATTTGGTCTTCAGCAATGAAGCAAATTCAGATGATAGGAAGCCAAGACCTTTCAGGGAACCCAAGGCAAGAAGGACAGCCCTGCCTTCCAGACCCACAACCTGGAACTGGGAAAACAGCCAGGTTGGCATTTCTCTTTCCTCTGCCTCCCTCTGTCTCCCTCTGCAGACCAGATCTCTCTAATTCTTTAGGATAGCAATTTATGGCTCCCAGGGTACTGTCCCTGCCACACTGATGCCAGAAGTCTGACTCCCCAGGTTTTCCTAGTCCTAACCTCAAATCCCCTGTAAGAAGATGATTGACGTGGCTTGAGTCAAATGTCCATTTTAGTTCCAATGCATAAAGACCATGGTGAGAAAGTCATAAAGTTCAACTTACCTGGAGTGTTAGTCTTGCAACTGGGGCTGGTTCTGAGACACAGAGATGAGGTCAGGGGAAATAAGTAGGGCAAATATCCTTCCTCCTCAAAAACCCTCAATCAACATCCATCATCTCATCAGAATCCAGGTTCTAGAACCTGATGAGTCTCTCTAGGCAGAATGATGAGTCTCTCTGGGGCAGAGCCCAGTGATCCTTGCTTCTTTGAGGTCATTTGACAACTTGGCCAATAATAAAGAGGACTTGTGACAGGGGATAAAAAAAGAGGTCTAGATTAAAACTTCAGCCATCTGAGTATCTGTAAAAACCATCCCCAAGGACACTTGATCCCACATGGACCCTCCCACTAAATCACCCTAGGTAAAATGCGTCCAGGGACTTCTGGAGTAAGTGAGCTCTCTAAGTGTCCCTCAGAAACTCGGAGGATATCAAGGCCCCATATGTGCAGAAAAAATAAGGGCTGGCCTTTTTCCTCCTCTTCTATGCATTACCAGATTGTAGATTAACATAGTCTCCCTATAGTGGGAGCTTGGTCCTTGAGATAGTCCAACTGGGCAAAGAATCCCTGGGCAGGGTTTCCACAGTAGAATCTTTCTCTCCTTCCTGTGTCCTCAGTATAGGCTGCTTACTTTCACTGAGCCTCAATCCCTTCATCTGTAAAATGGGTATTGTAGGGCTGGCCCCTGGACAGCTGTGAGCATCTTATGAAATATTCTGAGAACAGGAATCATTGTACGGATGTAATTCTTCAGCAAGAACCAGGGTCGCAGAGGGCAGAGTTTGCATTAGTGGGTGTGGCATGAAGGCCCTGGGAAGCAGGAGTTTTATGAATGGGCCCATGTCTCATGCAGAGAATAGCAAGGCACTTGGAAGGACAGGAGGCCAGAGCAGCCTGCTTGTCCTGCTGCAGTTCTGCTAGGTTAACTGCCAGTGGGAATAGGCCTGCCGTGACCTCTCTTTGTCCCTTTAATCTCCTTTGTGTTTCTGCACTGACCCTGGATGTACATTTGACTCGTGACCCTCTCTCTGTTCACAGAATACAGACATTCGTGAATGATTAGGCATTCACACTGAGAAGCTACAAGGTGATCATTAGCTCTAAGAAATCTCCAGCAAACAGGAGGAGGTGGGGCTGGGATGGGCCCTGTCTCCCGGGGAGGCCACAAAGCCACAGCCTGATCTGTGACCCTGGGCTCTTCCTTACTAAGAAGAACACGTGTCCTGGGGAAGTTGCCAAAAAAGTGGTAGAAAGAAGACAAGAGACTGCATCTGTGAAGTGAATACTCAAGGGAACATCTGAAAGGCCAGGCTCTGCCTTATGCCCAAGGAAACCGCATGTGGCAGGCAGAACAGCAGCCCCTCCAGACATCAGGTCCTAATTCTTGTGACCTGTGAATGTCATCTTGTCAGGAAAAGGGATCCTTATAGATGTGATTCAAATAAATAAGGATCTTGAGATGAAAAGATTATCTAGGTAGGACCTAAATGTACTCACAAGTGATCTTATCAGAGGGAAACTAAGGAAGATTTGACATACACAAAATGAGAAGGTCATGTGAAGGTGGAACATACACAGATCTGAAGATGCCCCAAGCCCAGAAATGCCAGCAGCTACCAGAAGCTGTCAGAGGCAAGAAACGACACCCCCACCCCCAGAGCTCCCAAAGGTGCTAGGCCATGGGACACTGGTTTGGACCCGGTGATTCTGATTTTGGACCTCTGGCCCCCAGAACTGTGAGAGAATGCACGTCTGTAATTTTAAGTCACCAAGCCTGCTGTAATTTGGTACAGAAGGCACAGAAAACTAATATGCCACATAGGACAGGTCTGTCTCATAAGAGACAGAATTACTGCCTGGAACGCCAATTCCCAGGGTCACTAACCGTGGCTCTCTGTTCCTAAGCTCCAGGGAGTGGGGTCACACTCAGACTTGTATTGCTCCCTGTGTCTCTTCCAAGAGTCACTCTCCCTGTCTGAATGTGAGCCCCTAGAGAGCCAAGGCCATATGTTATAGACTTCCCTATGTCCCAGACTCAGTACAGTGGCCCAGAAGAGTAGATATAAAGAATAATTTGTGAATTACCGGCACAAGCCAACAGTTAACAAAATGGTGAGTTTGCAAATGAACAGAACAGGGTCTGCCACGTGGGAGACAGATGTCTTACAGAACCATCTTCCATTATTATTTGTCTTGCATTTGATAAGCCATTGCAGGTGTACACCGTACCTTCCCAGTGAGCCTTGAAAGCCCAAAGTGGGGTCCTCTTCTTTTGTAGCAGAGATCTGAACGAATATCAGCAAATAGTAGATACTCCATTAAGAACTACTGATTGGCTGGTGGGTGAAGGGATGTCAGGCAGAGAGTGGATCTTTGCCCAGGAGAGATCTATTATATACTCATTGGCTAGAGTGGGCAGGCCTGTAAGTCCTATATCAGATGTAAAGTCCAGGAGGTTTCACACTGCAGGTTCTGCAACTCTGGGGAAGGCCCAGGAAGCTGCAGTGTTAATTATCTTATTGGTAGGATTCAGTTCCAAGACCATCTATGGGAGAGACTGATGAAGACCTCTGAAGTAGATCTAGTGAAGCTTTTTAGCTTTCCAGGGACCAGCCACGGGAGTTAAGAGTTTACTCTCCACTTAAGCAGAGATGTGATTTTAAAAATGTAGGAGTGATAAACAACACAAAATTATCTGGCTCCATTTGGGGAGGAGCCCAGCTGGACATTAGTCAGGATCCATTTGCACATGTTGATGCTCCCTGGCAAAAGAAATTGCTGGGGAGGAAGCATGAAAATACAGTGCAGAGAAAATCGCAACAAGACGCTGAATGAACACAGGATGAACACATAGAGAAGTTTTGGTGTAAACACATCTTTTCTGAGGGTTGGTGATTATTTCTGAAAATTACAGATTTTCAACATTTGCTTTGGTAGAAACAGCTGCCACTCTAAGAGCCAAACTCTGAGCCAGAAAATGTTGTGCTTTGAGCTGAGTGTTCTTGCCTTTGAAATGAGGCATGGGTGCTCCAAGCAGTCTAGCACCCGCCTGCCTGCTCCTTGCAGGGTTCCAGACTAGGTGTTGTATGCAGACACAACACCTATATTACCTCTTCTTCCAGAAGCATAGAGAGCTGGTCTCGTTTACCCCCATCACATAGCAATCCTATATTTAGGGACCACAATACTTGTTTAAGAGCTCATGGTGTAGAGAGCACAGATATTGGGAGCAAACCAGGGGAACTGTGCAACTGGGAGTTAGAAACCTATCCGAGCCTTCAGGGGGCTCTTTCCCTTCTCTGGTTCTCAGTCTTTCCATTGGTTAAGTGAGGTAATTAGACTTTATCCATACAAGATACTTAATAATCAGGATAGTTGAAAAAGTTTGAAATGGCTAGGTGAGATGGTGCCCACCTGTAATCCCTGCAATTTGGGAGGCTGAGGCAGGAAGATCACAAGTTCAAAATCAGCCTCAGCAATTTAGCAAGACCCTGTCTCAAAAAAAAAAAGTTTGAAGTGGCACTGAGAACTCATTCAACAACAGTTAACTCCACACTGAGAAATTTGTCCAGTTCTTTTTCTTTCCACCCCTCTGATTATATCAAGATAGGTACCAGAACATCTTCAGTAGCATTCTCCTATTTTGCTCATCTTTTTCAACAAAAATGGAACAGACCTAAGGCTCAGAGCCATAGGCAAACAAAAGGACCTAGTTAGCATTTAATAATGTTTTCATTGTATTTAATGCAAGTGATCATGGATTTATATCTGTGGTCATGATATAACGGTTCCTTTTAAAGAAACGTGTGTGAATACAATATAAAGCAATTTGAACAAATGCATTAAATAAAAGAAACACAGATGTTAGATGTTACCAGATGCCTGATCTTTGGGGGTTTCTGTCCTCCCTGGCCCTAAAAACTCTTCCAATTCAGCTTTCTGTAAGTCTTTTAATTTAAATTTATTTTTGCTTTAATGGACATATAGTAATTGTACATATTTACAGGGTACAGAGAGAGGTGTCAACACGTGTGTACAATGAGTACTAATAAGATGGGCTAATTGACATCTATCACCTTAGACGTATATGATTTCTTTGTATTGGGAACTTTCAAAATCCTTCCTACCACCTATTTTGAAATATCCAATTAACTGTTTTCAACCGTAGTTCTCCTGCTGTGCTACAGAACATTAGAAATTATCCTTCTTGTCCAGCTGCAAAGAGCAGCCAAATCTGTCCTCAATTTCCATTTAGGAGCTAGACCAACAGGGACCATGGGCCACATAGCACAGCGACATTTTTTTCCTACTGAACCCCCTCATGCAGCCACAGAAAATGTCCTTTCTCTTTCATTCATGCCACTGATGCTGGTAGCATCTTATACTCCCTTGACACATTAATATTTCTATGAGAAGACATGTATTTGGGTGTATGAGCTACATCAGAGCCCTAAGTTTTTCCTTCTGCCTTTTTACATTAAAAATACTCATTACAATTCAAATTACTTTCAAATTATGCTCATCTGGATTTCTGTGCTTTATAAAGACTCCCATGCCTATCTCTTTCTGGGGTTATAAGTTAAAATATTTTTATTATGATCGAAACTGCTTTAAAGACTCCACAGACGTTTGCTAAACCGTGGCGGAGACAGCTTGCAGAATAAGCTCTCTCTCAGCCCCTCCTGAAGGAAGGGAAGCTGACAAGGGGAGGTCTGCAAGAGAAAGCCGCTTTGTGTGTGAACTGGAAGGTCTGTGTGTCAGTTCTGGGAGCACATCATGTGCTGGTGTTCTCACTGCAGCTAGGGTTACTGCTGTCCCTCATTGGCAAGGTGGTGGAGGGAATTATTAGCATTGACTCTCCTAGATAAGCATGCTTGTATTCTCTAACTTTTATCAGTGGAGGCAAAGTACAGGAAAACACATTTTAGCTCATAAGAGAGGGAACTTTCTAACTTTCTGGAGTTTTCAACAAGGAAATAGGATGACTTCAAAGGTAGCAAGCCCAAGACACCAGAGAAGATTCCCACTGGATAATGACTGGCCTCCTGTATCTATGGAAGATACCCACATACTGGATGTGTAGGTTGCTCTCCTTCAAAGCTTGAGAGTGTGTGCTTCGTGCCTACATTGGACACAAGTTTGGTGGCAGTTTTGGTGATGAGATTAGCTATCCATATTGATGGACAGAGATGCAAGTTCAGGTACAGCAGAATTCAAATATCCAAATGACATGATCGGAAACCTGAGCAAGAGAGAGGCTCTTTCCCAGTTGACCCGACAGAGATCTTGAGGTTTTCCTAAGAGGAGAAACAGAGACCCCTGAAAACCTAAATACTAGATTATTCACTTATATCTATTTTCTTTTAGAAAATAATTAAAACAACTTAAATAGCCAATGATGAATCTGTTAACTAAAGGAATACTATGCAACCATTAAAAGTCTACTTTCAGAGGATAATAATGATATAAAAAATTTTTTAATAATTTTTTGCAGTACTTGGGACTGAACACTGGGCCCCTTACCACTGAGATGCATCCCCAGTAGTTGTTTTTGTTTTTTGTTTTGTTTTGTTTTGTTTTAGAGCAAGAGGGTCTAAGTTGTCCAGGCTGGCCTTGAACTTGTGATTCTCTTGCCTCAGCCTCCAACTAGCTGGGATAATACAAGTATAAGACTGTACCCCATCAAAATATTCTTGATGTATTATAAGCAATATGTAGAAGTGAATAAGTTATAAGTTCATAAATTTGTTGCAAAATATTTATTAATAAAAATATGAATGCAAATGTATAATTCATATTTTCTCAGAGTAGAGGGATCACATTTTTTTTTTTGGTACTGGAAATTGAACTCAGGGGCACTCGACCACTGAGCCACATCCCCAGCCCTATTTTGTGTTTTATGTAGAGACAGGTTCTCACTGAGTTGCTTAGTACCTTGCTGTTGCTGAGGCTGGCTTTGAACTTGCGATTCTCCTGTCTCAGCCTCCCTAAGTGCTGGGATTACAGGATTGTGCCACGCCCAGCTGAGGGATCACATTTTTAAAATACTTTTATTTCTAAGTTTTCTGCTATGAAATTCAGAATAAAAGTAAACAAATTTTGTTTAAAAACCTAGACAGGCATGTAGTGACAACCAAGAGGACTCCCAGCCTGGGCAGCAGCAGGACCCATAAACATTACTTATTCTCCAATCTATAACTGGATTAATCCTTATGGGATATATAATGTCACCATGGGCAAGAGGCAGGGCTCTATGCTTTCTTGATGGGACAAGAAAGAGAGCTGAACCTGCAGGTATGCACAGTTCCAGCCTCTAGCTTTTCCTGACCCCAGAAGATGGCTTATAAGGCCACAGTCAAAAGCCTCCAAAATGTGGTCATTCCATATATATAATGAGATTCTCACACATGCACATACACACGCACACACATATAAATGTGCACACACACAATTGCTCATGGCAGCCACGTTGTTAAACTGCAAACCTTCAATATGGATTTATGACTCAGGTACTTAGAACCTTGTAGGCCTCTTGGGTATCTCTGATAATGCTCTGTCCATTTAACATTCTGGCTTCCTAGTAAAATCTACATCATCTATACTGGTATGAATCAAAACTCATCAGTGTCTCTTCTTTTGCCCGGATCAGGACAATGAGGCAGCAGGGAGACGGGCAGTTCACAATATCTAACCCTCGGCAGAGCAAGCCCCAGCACCAACTGCTCCAGATTGCAGCCAGAATCCTGGGGCCAGAAGCAAACTCCTCGATTATAAAAGGGCCTGAAGCTGTCATCATCTCTGTCTCTGCCTCCAAGAAGAAAAAGCTTAGCAACTCTGGGACCTGCCCCAACACCACAACTTCCCAAACCAGACCTTCTTCTGCCTACGTCATTGGTCCTGGCTTTTCATTCCTAGGCCTGTTCTGGAGAATTCCTGATCTTCCTCCCATTGAAGATGTGACTCATGGCCACAGATATCAGTCCAGGAATAGCAAGATTTGGCATAAATGATGAGAGATGAAACTACTTGTCAGAACTATCAAGAGAGAGAGATTTGTGCAGTCACTGTGAGAACATCATATCTATATTAGATGCTCAGAATATGGTGCCATGCAGGAGGTGCAGGTCTGTCCTCATGGAGCAATAGGGAGAGTGGCAGCCAGTCAATTATTTGTATACAGGAATGCCAGCTGGGTGCCATTCCTACCATTCAATAGGGAAAACAAGTAAGTGATATTTCAAAACACAAAAACACCTGCAAGTAATAAATACATGCATAAATAATGAAGAAATGAATGAACAAAACTGTAGAAGCCAGGCACAGTGGTGCATGCCTGTAATCCTAGCACTTTGGGAGGCTGAGACAGGAGAATCGCGAGTTCAAAGCCAGCCTCAGCAATGGCGAGGCTCTAAGCAACTCAGTGAGACCCTGTCTCTACATAAAACACAAAATAGGGCTGGGGATGTGACTCAGTGGTCGAGTGCCCCTGGGTTCAATCCCCAGTACCAAAAAAACAAAAACAAAAACAAAAACCTTATAGCAGAGTGTTCTAGCCTGGGCTGGAGGTGGGATGGGTGTCCTTACGGAAAGGACAGTCCAGTTGAAATCTGAAAGGGATGGACATAAAAAAACTCAGAGAAGATGGAAGGGCAGATTATTCCAGAGAGAGAGAGAGCAAATCCCCATGCAGAGAGGAAGGAAAAGGGTTCCAGAGATCTCTGGGACCAAGTACATATAGGGACCCCAGGCCTGGTAGAAATCATCCTCGACATTTCCCAGGGAAGAGCAAGAAGTGATATTTTATCCATCATCAGCCTCCACAATGCTCCTCCTCACAAGTTCCATACTTTACCCCCTTGAACAGGCCAGCTGACCTGGGCCAGTTTTGGGTGACATGATCAGAAGACATCAGCCTAAGAGCACTGTGGCCCCTTGGCAGAAGCCCCTAAGGCTGTATTTATGGGCACTGTGGGAAGTCTGGGGTGCTGAGCTAGACAGTCCACCTTTCTGCTTTCTGCAGGTTAGGCTGCCTCTTGGCAATCAGAGGAAGACTCCAAGGTGACTCCTGAGGACAGAGAATCAGATGGACAGTTGCCAGTCCAGTGAGGTAAATGAAACGTGGGCTTCAGAGAAAGAACTTGGAGATGTAAGAGCTTCCCATGCTGGTTTCCCTCAGGAAGTCATAGAGCCCCTCCTCAGCTCTGGAGTCAAGTGCTGGACATGTCAGCAAGGATGTGGAGGGAGCATCTGCCCTGAGAACCCATCGTTCCTCCCAGGAATCCTCAGAGTCAAAACGTCCAATCTAAATCTTGCCATCATCTCTAGTCGTTTGCTCCAGCTCTGCCTTCAGCCAAAGTGGGTATAAGTGATGGTTCTGGACATTCCAAGTGGCAAAATCAAGAAGACAAACAGAAGGATGAAACTAGACTGGCATGGAGTCAAGTGAGAGGTCTGATGGTCGAACTAGCACAAATGGATCCAGGGTCTTAAGCTATGCCACGGGAATAGAGTCTCCGCACGGCTGGACGTGGAGCAGCAAGTGTCCATCAGCAACCTCGGGAGCACACCCTCATCTCAGCAACTGTGGTAGGAAGGTTGCTTCTCTTCCCTGGAGATTCTGTCACAGGTCCTGCAGGCAAGTCTCAGCAACTCGGACTGAGCCAGGGACCCTTCCTGGAGGGTGTCAGCCTCAGGGACTTGGGGATGCCCACTGATTCAAACTGGCTCATAAGTTCTCCTAGAAACTAAGGGACAGCAGAGGCAGGGAGAAATTTTTAATCCTATTCACTCATCCTACGAGAATGTGCTTTTCTGGAAGGAAAATTAGCATGCTTTCAGTAGGAAAAGGAGGGAGGGCCACAGAGCATCACATGTCTGCTCCCATATAGAAGGCCACTTCTGCTGAGCTCCCTGGTCCCTCTGCTCCTTCCTCAACCCTCTGCTTCAGTCCCAAACACAGAGACTACCACCAGAAGTGCTAGTGGGCAAGGGGAGGGGAGCATGTCACTCCACTAACACACTTTCAATAACATTTTCAGAAAATCCCCCTGTGAATGGAAAGTCCAGTTTTCTACCTTCTGTACTCAAAATTAGCCTCAGCTCATCTTTGCTAGTAGAACAGCCCCAGGCCCTGCTCAGTGCCACGTTAGCTTGACTATCATGCCTGTCTAAAACTATGCTTACCTCAACAGGTCCTATCTTCCTCGTGGTTTTATTTCTATTCCCATAGTTTTCTACTTTAAAGATTCTAAGCTGAGGTCAGGAAGGAGTGGGGCTTGGGGGCTTTAGTCTTTATTTTTCCTCCCAGCTCTTTGCAAAGAATGATCTGAGATGTTTGTCACCAAATGGATTAAGAATTCTTTCAAAAAATATTGCATTTCCTTCTCTGGGGCCCCCCAAATTGAATTATATATCTGACATTTCTCTTTTCTTATAGAAATATTTAGGATAGATCTACTAAATAATATATTTGAGAGCAACTACAGGAGTGTATACATGTATTAAATAGGATGCAAGATCTTAAATTATGTAAACACAATCAGGCTGCAAATCCTACTCAAAAGTCTCATTTTTAGGTTCCAAATTCAAGGTTTATGTTTCTTTCTGAATGAGTCAACTATGTGTACCACCATCCCAAAGACTAAAATTCATTAATGTGTGTGTTTAGAAGTTTATTTTTTAGAAGTTTCTGTTCCATGCACACACAGAAACAAGCCCAACTATTAAAAGTTTTATTTCTGAAAGTGTAAAAAAGAAAATTAGTAATGGATTTTAAAGGCACCAGCCACGTGTGTTGAGTTTTCTCTTTTCTACTCACTTCTGACCTACAGAGCCCAATCAGGTATCAAATAAGGCAGGTGGTCAGGGAACGTCACCCTTAGGAGGACAGGGGGAACCTGAGCCCTCTGAGCAAACTTCTACGTCTTCCCCTCTGTGTTTCCTTCTGTTCCTTTTCCAGGAAGGCCATCTGCCTCTCCCCCACTCTGCCTCTGGCCCATATGACTAATTCCCACTAATTGTCATGGATCAAATAGCAGCAAAATATTTCCAGTTGCCAGTCTCCCATTTTCCAATTGTCCCTCTGTTATATGTCTAAGTAAACATTTGTTCTGCTTATCGTTTCTGAGCAAAGACATGAATCACTTGCCTAGAAGAAACCGCAGAGGCAGCTGTTGCCTATTAGGAGCTGACATTTGGGGAAAAGGGCTAACTGAACAGGACTCCACAACTAAGTTTGCTTTCTGCTTGTCCTGGTTCTGGAAGAGGAAGCCTGGGACACTTGGGTGGACCAGCAGCTGGGTTTGTCCTACTGTGTCGAGGTGGCACACTGGAATATCCAAGGCTTCCTACTCACGGCTCTTTCCTCCTACTGGTTTGCTGAGGTGTCTGAAGTTCTATCCTCAGTGGCTCTCCTGTGCCCAGAGATGCTATCTTCAGAAGACTTCTATGAAAGCGTTCATGCCACGCCTGAAGATGGCTACACATGGACCGGTGTGCTCTCTCAAAAAGCATCTTTCAAAGTTTTTTGTTAGACCCTGGTTTCTAAAGCAGGCTTACAGGGAAACTTATGTTGATGGGTTCTCAGGGTTTGGGGATGTGTCTGATTTTGGAGCAATTTGCACATTTTCTAATGGGTTCTGTGCTGGGCATTTTTACATACTTCCTATTATTTAACACTTAAAACCCTGCCAGGTGTGTAAAAAGGCATTATCAAATACAGTAACGGACAGACACTTCGGGTCAGGGAATGCTTCAGGCCTAATGGGTTATGCAAGCTGAGCTTTGAAGCATTGGCAAGGTCACTGTAGTTGAGCTGCAGGAGGCCAGTGCTTAGGGAGAAAATAACTTATATGAGTGTAGGGAAGACAGAAGTGCTCAGGGGCTAATTCTGTGACATGGTTTTGATATTAAGGAACGTGGAGGATGTGAAAATCCTAAGCTTTTCATAGGGCTCTGGGTTTAAACCAGACACCTTCTCTCCTGGCAGAAGGGCAGTGACTTTATCAAATGATTCTCTGAGTACCTGTTCCCATTGGTCTTATAAAACTCAATCTTGATAAGCAACAGTGATCTACATACTACAGGTGCTTAGTAAGTACATGTGGAAATAAACTTAAAGATGGCCTCCATTATCACAACTAAAACCTTTTGCTCTATAAAAGGTACTTAAAGAGAAGCTATTGATTGGGACAAAATATTTGCAAGTCCCCTATTCAACAAAGACCTTGAATCCTTAATATATGAAGAACTCTCAAAACTCAAAAGAAAACAAACAACCCAATTTTTTAAATTGGCAAAAGACTTAAAGAGACACAAAGGCAAATGAGCACAAGAAAAATGTTCTAAACAATTAGGCATTAGGGGAATACAACTTAAAACTATAATGAGAGACCACTATACAACTATTAAAATGACTAATATTTTTAAAATGCTGCCAATACCAAATGTTGGCAAGGATGTGTAACAACAGGACTCTCATACATTGCTAATAGAATGAAAAATGATAGTTACTCTGGAAAAGGGCTAAGTAATTTCCTATAAAGTTAAATATATACTTTCCATATGACCCAGAAATACCACTTCCGGGTGTTTACCCAAGTGAAATAAAAGTCTCTTTCCATAAAACCTGTACACAAATGTTTATAGTGATATTTCTAATTGTTAAAGCAGAAATAACCTCAAATGTCATCTAAGGGGAGAATGGATGAGCCAACAGAACACAGCTCAGGAACTAGACTGGCACATCCATACAATGGAACACAAATAAAGAGAAACAACTTGTTGATACCTAATGCAATTTGGATGGATCTCAAAGGCATTATGCCAAGTGAAAGAAGCCAGTCTCCAAAGGGTTCATAGTATAGGATTCTATGTATGTAGCATTCTCGAAGAGACCACAGGGCAGTGATGGAGAACAGATCAGTGGAGCAGGATGAAGGAGGTGTGTCTACAAAGGGACAACATGAGGAGGCTGGTGGAGAGGGACGATAGAACTCACCTGTATTCTGGTTGTGGTTGAGGTTGCACAGATCTATACAGGTGTTAAAATCATACACCTAGTCCAATGGAGAAAATATGGCCTTCTGAATTGCCTCTGCTCTGGGAGTCAGACCAAGGAAAGAACTGGGAGCCTATTTAACAGCAGACTTCCTCCACATCTCCTGCTTTTGATTTCCATTCTTTCAGGCCTCAGCTGTCAACTTCCCATCTTCCGAAAGCTTGAGGGAGAGAGTCACAGGCTCATGAGTGGGGACCCGGGAGAGTCTAATCCTATGGAGAATTATAACCAGTGTCTTACCATGCTCCCGCTTTCCCTGCTTCTGTGGGTTTTCTTTTTATTATTACTATTCTTGAGCTACTTTGGGATTCTACCTGGCAGATTGGCTTCTGCCCTGCTGCAGATATATAATGACAAGGCCCCTGAGCGCATGCTCTCTCTCTCTCTCTCTCTCTTTCTCTCTCGACCATTTTACAGCTTTTGCAATATTGAGCTATGAATGCTCAATTTGTCAAAAAAAAAATGGAATTTTGTATTTCTGTTCACCATCCTTCTTGTTTTATTTATTCATGGTTGTTGCCACTATTCTTTTACTGGGATATGATTATCCAGAAAAGAAGTGGTAGAAAGCTTTTTGTCCTGGCAGCCTAACCCAGACATCGCCACTACATTCTGTGACAGCTACTGGGTGTTGCCACTATTCTTTTACTGGGATATGATTATCCAGAAAAGAAGTGGTAGAAAGCTTTTTGTCCTGCCAGCCTAACCCAGACATCGCCACTACATTCTGTGACAGCTACTGGGGATGGTGCAGCAAGAATTAAACCAAGAAAGAGAAGCCAAAAGCTCTAGGAAGCCGGGGTTCCAGTGATGGAGAGAGAGGTAAAGGAAACCCAAAAGGTGGAGGTAACAATGGGTTTGCAGTCACCCAAGCAGCAGGAACCAGACTAGAACATCCGAGGGCTGCAGAGGAGAGGCCTCCAGGAGCAATGGATTATCTGATATGTTTGACCTTGTGGAAAATTGTATTGAGAGGCTGTAGGTGGGTGTGGGAAAACTTCATCAAATGTACCAAGAAAACCAAGCAAATAGAAAGAAGCCTATTATTGCCTTTAAGAAAAATGAGAATAGGCACAATTCAAAGCACCCTAGCATACTACTTGACTCAACAATGAACAAGATCTACATAAGGAACAATGGTTATTAATTTAATTTAAAAAAAGTTGTGAAAGAGGCAGGAGTAAGAGGGCTGAGGATGCACGACTAGTGAAAACCAGGGGCTGAAACTAGAAGATGCCTGCTCCATCATGCTTGGCTGAAGGGGACCCAGAGCAGCACCACTTGTTAGGGCTAAGGCATACAGAGGCAAGGGAGTGTGGTGTCCGGCCACAAAAGAACCAGTGGCACGACAGTTTGTCTTTCTCCAAAGGGGGAGACTACTCTGAACACTTCTGAGGTTCTGTCACTCCTTGGAGGTCAAGTGCATCCAGTGAGTCATTCACCCAAGGACTTGGTGTCTTTAATTATAAGCAGAAAGTGAGCAGCCTGCCTTCCCTGCTCTACTGTAGAGCCTATTGGGAATAGACAGGTCCCAGGTGAGCTTGCCAATGCCTAGTTGGGAACGGTAACTAAAAAGACCACATTGGAATTTTAGTGGACAGTTGGAAGCTTCAGTAAGGATCATCAGCTCAGAATTGCGATCAAGTTCCTAACCTCCCAGGCCTCTGTTAGAAAGCTGGGCTACTTTACTTTTCTAATCAAGGTTTTGAGTCTGAGATAACTTACTGCTTAAACAGAGACAAGTGGAGGCCCTATACTGGAGCAGAAGAGGCAGGCCAACATCAATTCTCCATACACCCTGGCTTTGAGGGTCCCCTCTTCCAAGGAATGTCAGAGGTATGCTATCTCCATCAGAGGAAAGGATAGAGACAAGATATGAAATGCTCATCCTCCATCCCTGTGCAGCCAAAGATATCATGTATTTAGAGACCATTTTCCTTTTGTAATTTCTATAGGGTTCTGACATGGTTGGTCTCATTTTTCACTTGCTTCAAGTCCTATTTGTGAACCTTTGACTATAAAGTGTCTACTGCTAGAAGCATCTCCCCAAGCCCATCTGACTCTGCTGCATTTTTCTAGAAAAAGGCTTAGATGGAAAACTCACATGCCCAGGGGCCTGCAGCCTATGACTTCTGAGCTGAAAGCCCAAACCCTACAACTCACCTCTTCATCTAAGCTACCTACCATTGTTCCAGAATCCTGTCACTGAATCTTATCTCCTTAATGTGAATGTTAACTCCAAGAACAGGGATTGTATTAGGGTGAGCTAAGCTGGTGTAACAAATAGATGAATATGCAAATATTCGACACAAGGATGTTTCATTTTTTCTACATGACAGTCTTTGGTGTGTGTGTGTGTGTCTGTGTCCATAAGGCCATTCAGAGATCCAGGTTTTCTCTGTTGTGTAACTTAGCCTAGGTCCTGGTCTTCATCTGTATTCAACTGGTGGAAAGAGAAAGAGCATGAATGAACATTCCCAGGCGTCTTTTTATGGGTTAGATCAGGAGGCAGAACATGTCACTTCTGCTTATATTCCATACAAAACTTAGTTGAGTGGCCACAACAAAGCATGCATAAGAATGCAAGATGTCATCCACCTGTGTCCACAGAAGAGTACGTACGATTTTGTAGGTCAGTGTTCTGCTACCCGCCCCCCCAGTTCCCATCCCCACACCCAGAACCTAGAACAGGGAGGGACATTCAGAGGATGTTCCATGACAGGTTGGTAAGGGTTGGGCACTGGCCAACCTCACATAGATTTGTAGACAGAGGAGACTTCGGGGCTCAGGACAACATCTACCTACAGCCCCCTCACATCTGTACCCATCCAACCTCTCAGAGGAGGTAGGTTGCATCAGAAAATGGATGAAAGGCTGGTCTTCCACACAAACCTTTTCCTGGTCTCTGCCAGAGGTCACTTGTGCAGAATTCCATCCCATCATGCTAGGCAGGTGCGCATCAAGCACCCACTGAAATACCACTGTGTCAGGTAACTGGGATATATGGTCTATCTGTCATAGGGCAGATAGGATGGATGGTGGAGAAGTGGATCACGGCCTTGAGAGAGTGGCAGACAGTCGGGCATGGTGGTGCATGTCTGTGATCCCAGCAACTTAGGAGGCTAAGACAGAAGGATCATAAAATTGAGGTCAGCCTAGGCAAAATGGTGAGAGCCTGTTTCAAAAGAAAAAAGCAAAAGGCCTGGGGATGCATCTCAGAGGTAGAGTGCCCCTGCATTCATTCAATCCCTAGTACCAGAGCAGGGAGGCAGAAAGGGGACAGAGACAAAAGCCATACTAGGGGATCCTAAAGAAAGAACAGAGGAAAGAGCCCTCCCCCACACACCAAGATCAAGGGTCTCGTCCTTCTCTTCCTGCTGGTGCCATCTCATCTGGCCAGATGTCTTGATTACCCTGAGAGAAGCAGCTTGCTCTGGGTGCACTGATGTCAGTATATGGTCGCAGGTGGCTGCCTGCTGTAGAAAGAGTGCTGGAGTAGAAACCAGGGATCCTTTTTAGGCACCTTATCTTCAAAATAGATCTTAGCTCCTTATCCCACCCTGGGCTACTGCAGTGTCCGTCTGGTTTAGACAGCTGGCCACGGCCTCCTCACTGGTTGCCTCAGTTGATCTAGCCCTCTCCTCCACCCCAGGTTAATTCTCTACACAGCCACCTTTACAGTCTTTCAAACTGTAAACCCAATCACGTCCCTGGGTTGTGGAAACACTCCACTGGCTTCCCAAGCCTGTTTCCCATTCCCTTCTTCCACTTCGTTTCCTTCACAGCAATTAACTTGATCTATAATCATATTTTATTTTGAATCATTTTACTTGATTATTTTCTTTTCTACTAGAAAGCAGGGGCTCTAAGAGAGGACCTTTGTCTTATTTACTTCTTTGTTCCTAATATTAATTGAAGGCATGTGTTGTTCTCTTTTCTTTCTTTTTTTGTTTGTTTGTTTGGTACCAGGGATTGAACTCAGGGGCACTCAACCACTGAGTCACATCTCCAGCATTTTTTAATATTTTATTAGAGACAGGGTCTCACTAAATTGCTTCAGGCCTCACTTCAGTTGCTGAGGCTGGCTTTAAACTCACAATCCTCCTGCCTCAGCCTCCCAGGCAGGTGCCACTGTACCCAGCTGGTATGTGGTTTATTTAAGCCTCAGTTTTCTCAGCTATCAAAGGGGGTCGATGAATTCTATGTGCTTCACACCTTAGGGGTTTGTGAGGATTGAATAATAAAGCAGAGCAGATACTGTTCTCAGTGATGTAAGCAAGGTAAGGTAGCATCATTGTTAACACTGCTGTCCCAAAATACTAATTTTGCAAGATAATTTCACATCACCCCAGTCCCTGTCTTAGGTCAAATGGTGGCATTGTCACTAGAAACAATAGCCAGAGCACTCTTCCCAGTTTAGAAACCTGGAGTCTATTGAAAATAAATTAGTAATGCCTCATTCTCAATGAAAAAGTCTCAGGGAGATTTGTAATTTTATTTTTTCTAAGTGTACAGAATAACATAAATCAAAAGGAGCAATAGTCTACCTTGTGTTTTGACTACTTTGACCCTCTTCAACCTCTGCCAATTTTTATCTCATTTTTGTTTAACTTTATACATCAGAGTTTAATTTGAGAGCTGGTCGAGAAGACAGTGATGTATAGGTTATATCAAGTGCAGCTGAAATTACCCTGTCTCTAGGGACTTTGGGCTGTAGGGAGGGTCCCGGTCGTGTTTCAGGGGGTAGAAGAGGAATGGTACAGTTTGCCCCTTGAACCCAGCCTTGCTCCACCCAGCCACCTTCATTGCTGCCTCTCATTTATTTATTTGGCCACATTTAAGGAGCTCACAAATTGCATCCATCCAGGCTCATGCTTCCTGCCCAGCCGCAGGCTCAAAGCCTTGGCTGCTGTGGACAATGTCATTTTCCGAACCCGAAAAGGAGTTCTATTAGCATTGATTTTTCCTCTTTGAATTGTTATCTTCTTTGGGAAAGTGTGCCCAGTTGGCAATGTAGTCTGTCTAGACAAAGAGATTGCTGGCTTTGCTTTTCTGAACGTCCACAGCAGTGCCTGACATCTGCCCCACAGAGTACTACCTAAGTCTCACTGAATAAGCACGTGAGTGAATGAATGAAAGAATGAACAAAGAATGGATGAGATGCCCTCCACTTCCTCATGGCTGTTCACGTTCCAGCTGACCTCAAGTCTTTTTGAAGAAGATAAACATAAATAGATGAACTGAGCCACTGACACAAGAACTGGTAAGCTGCTGTATCCCCTGAAAACTTTCCAAATGTAGTAAATGGACACTTGGGACCAGAAAGGACCTTGTGGTCATCTTACCCAGCGCTATTCTCTTGCACAAGGCAGCCCGACTAGGCACTGAAACACCTCCATGACATGCCACCCAAGCCATGACCCAGGCTTAGTATTTTTAAAAAACACTTCCCCTAGCACTTACCATGGTTTGGAATTACATCCTTGAGAAACTATTTGATTAAAATCTGTCTCCTCCACTGGACCCTGAGAACATGGATAAGTTCTATAATTAAAATTTCCCAAGAAAGGTCTGTTTGTTCACCTGCATCCTTAGGGATGGGCACAGGGCTTAATGCAAAAGAAGTACCCAATAATAATATTTCTGGGTAAAATGAGTATCAAGCAAATGGGGATGAGGGGACACCTGTGATTTGCTAGCATCGAGGTAGAAATAACAGCAGCAGTTACAAATGCCCAGATATGATATGGAAGTCACATTGTAGCTGGACACCTGGTGTATTATCAGTTAATAAGGCTGGTAAGGGGATTAAGAAAGGCACTACATGGTGGCTAGACTTTGCAGCTAGGTGAACATGCCAACAGTGGGAAAAAAAATCTCTTTTGATTCCTTACTCTAAACCTGCATTGTCTCGTACTATAGCTATTAGCCACATTTGTGGCTCTTGAGCACTGAAAACATGGCTGCTCTGAATTGAGAAGTATTGTTAAGTATAAAATCCAGGACTGACTTAAAAAGTTTACATGAAGAAAATGCAAAATATCTCATCAATATTTTTATATTGGTGATATGCTGAGGGGATAGAATTTTGGATAGCATGGGTCAGGTCAAATTCATTATTAAAATTGATCGCACCTGTTTCATCTGCTTTTTAAAATGTGGTCACAATAACATTTGGAATTACATGGCTTGCATTTTTTTTCTAGTGCTACACTAGAGGAAGACCCTTAGAAAAGTTATTAATTGGAGAAGAATCTCATGTGAGTATTCATCAGGGGATAAGAATAGTTTCTGTTGAAGCTGTGTCTCTTCTGTGGTGCCCTTTGCTAGGTTCTTTGTTATCTAGTACCTTTATGTTGGGGATATCATGTTGCAGAAAGAATCTAAAACATGTAAAAATCATTTATGTGTAAAGTTAGTCATTGTAACATCCTATAATACTAACAAAAAAAGCATAAAATAACCTAAACATTTTTAAGCAGTAGGATCATAACTAGCACTCACACATTGGAATATTATGCAGTCATCAAAAACTCTACCAAAGATGTAACATGAAAAAATATGGTAATAAAGCTCAACCAAAAATTCAACATTCAAAACTGCATACTCACTAGAACCATAACTATGGAAGAAATCTCAGAGGAAAGCAAGCTGAAGGAGTGATACTAACCATCAACAGTTGCTATCTTTGGAAAATGGAACAATGAATGACTTCTCTTTTTCTTCTATTGTTTTTCAATTAAATTTTATTTAAGAAGAATTTGATTTAAAAGAAGGAATTATATATGTCAAGTAAAAAGAGTCAACCTCAGGAGTTTTCCTGAGCACTGTAAATGGCAGCATGCAGTGAGGCATTTCAATTTCAGGTGCCCCTTTGAAGCATGCACTGGGCAAATTTTCCGAAAGAGTAACCTTTATACCTTCCATCAGGCAGGTCACTTAGTCCTGTAGCCAAGTGAACACCATCTGCGCGGACCTAAGGCTCCTCCCTAGACCCTAAGGTCTTTGAGGGCAGTGGTACGGTTCCTTCTCTTTCTCTCCCCCCAGCACGTGCTACAGCTGGCACAGTCTGGTGCTTTGCAGGATGCATTGCAACTGTGCTGGTTTACTGCTGCTTGCCCTTAGGGGTCTCTCTGTGCTGTGCACCTAGAGGCAGACCCAGATGTCAGCATCAAAGTACTACCTGTGCCCACAAGTATTGGTGGGGCATATCCAACATGGCTTCCAAGAACCCCTTGTGGTAACCATTCTGTTCATTTTCTCTTGTGCTTTCCTTCACCTTTGTGAATAGTCTCTTTAGGAAATTCTCCATGAATGATCTGAATTCGAGTGTGTCCCCTCTTTCCCACAAGGATCTTAAGTGACAGAACTTAAAACACAATGTCTATCAGTGCCCCATGGGAAGAGAGGCAGCACACTGGAGGGAGTGCTATGTCCGTGAGCCCTGGTGATGTCTATGGTGTGCTCCAGCCACAGTGTCCTGGAGAGCTGAATTCTGGGGCACACAGACCCACATTCGTACTCAAGTCCTACCCTTCCATGAGCCATCAGACCCTTCTTGTGTTCCTCCATCTCTCAAGTCTCGCCTTCCTCATTTGTAAAATGGGGTCAGAACATCTACATCCTGTCAGTATCCTGAGATACCTAAACTTTTTAGCCTGTGACTGGGCATGGAATAAATGCCCAGCAAACATAAACTCTTCCTGGCATCACTATTAACCATACAGTATGAGTCTCATGGATGGAAATGTCCCCATCAGACCACCACTTCTGGATACTCACTGCAGCTTCAGGAGAGTGCAAATCCTCTACATCCCCTCTTCCTTCCTCTGGGCAGGAGGAACTTTAGGAAAGGCCTCCCCCACCCAGCACTATGCACAGCACTATGCCCATTCTGGTAGGTTCCTTCGTGAATGGAGAGTAGGTTATTTATGAACCAAGACGAGGGCAGGAAAACCAGCAGGAGATAAAGTGCATTTTGAGAAAATCACTTGTTTATTTAAATATTGTACTTATGAAAAATCCCAGAATGAGAAACACGAGCATTTGTGAGAATAATCAAAAAGAAAAAAAAAAAAAAAAGAATACATGATCAGAAACACAAGAGTTTCAAGATATTTGAAACAAAAATATGCATCTTTAAAATATTAATATTTCAAAAATATCTGTATTTCAACCCCAGAATGAGCCTATCTTTTAAAAGCCCTTTGAAAACACCTCCCCACTCTCTTTGTCTCCTTTCTTTAGAAGGCATCTTCTCTTGAACTCCCTTTGGGAAACTTCTTATAAATGAGGATTTGCATCTCAAGGGATTACTCTGGTTAGGAAAGTGTTTTATTAAAAAATACATGTTTGCCACAGAATGCTGAGCGATATAATTAGCTGGTCCCTTCTGTTTTATTTTAAAAGGCTGTATGGCCAAGTTCTAATTAAACATATTCTCAGGGCGTTTGAAATGTGAAGGTGCCTCAGAATTGGGCACTAAGATGAAAGAAGTAAACACAGGGGACGTGAGCCAGAAAGCAGGATCTCTGGCCACAGGGCACCCAGCAGTACAGCCTCAAGTTTCTGTGAGCACAGATCCACAAGCCCAGCCTGCTGTACTTTTGGTGGGATGCTGCCCTGTGTTCTGGGAGGTCACACACAGAATGAACTGATCTTGTTCCATCTAAGGCAATCCAGTGAGGCTGGCAGAGTCCCCAGCTGGCATCCTGGGAAGAAGGGCATGTAATAGGTTATCAACTTGACATGAGGATTGCTAAGATCCCTGCCAGCTGACACTCTGACGGTACATTTGGGTGTATCGCTTTTCCTAGTTCTTGCCATACAGCCTTACAACGCTGTAAATGATCAGACTTCATTTTACTTTGTGAACCCAGGAATAAATTACAAGGTGATAGAATCTTGCTCTTGATCATATTATATAAACCCAGCCTGGCTCAACCAAGAGAAGCAGTGTTGTTAAATGGACAGAATTATGCTTACCTGTAGCTCCTCAGGAGGAGCCAATGACCTGCAATGGAATATTCTGTTCCCAATGAGGAGTCCACAGGAGTTAAGAGTTTAGAGATACCTCCTCGGAATTCTCCCACCTTGGCACCCTGCATAGCACCCTCACTTTTTACAAAGCACTAGTCACATCCATTAGAACCTCTTTAGGAGCATGTAGAACTTGGCGTTCGTTGCTGGTGGGAATATAAACTGGTACAGCCACTTTAGAAAACCATTTGGCAGCTTCGTATAGAGTCAAGCATAGTTTTTCCATACGACCCAGCACTTGAGACCTGAGAGAAATGAAAACCTGTATGTGTAGACACACAGCACCCTTATTCACAATCACCCTAAACTGGAACAACCCAAATGCCCTTTGACTGATGATGAATGGGTCAACAGATTCTGATACATTCATACAAAGGAATACTTGAAGTAACAAGAAGAAATAGCTTCTTGATATGCACAACATGGATAAATCTCAAATGCATTAATTTGAGTGACAGAAACCAGACTCTAAAGGTTATATATTGTGTAATTTTATTTATGCCACATCCTGAAAGATCCAAAACCATGGGGAAGAATAGTCAGTGGCTCCGATAAATGGTTCAGTGGTTCCTGGCATGGGGGGTGGGGGAGTCAAGGGCAAGTGATAGGTAGTTTGACTACAAAAGGGGGGCACAAGGAAATTTCTGGGTGGGGGGTAATGGATTACACTCACTCTTGATGACAGTGACTTTTTTGCATTTGTCAGAACTCAGAGAACTACATACCAAAAAAGTGAATTTTACTCTATGCAAATTAAAAAATAATTTTTTAAAAAAACCTACCGGGTTGGTAGAAAATGTAGCAGTTGCTTGAAGTTTACCAGCACGCCCCCACACCCCAATATTCACTCTCTCCCACCAGGAAGGCCCGAGAAGCTTGTCAGGGACTTGCATTCTTTCTCTGGGGGTGGCTACTGCTCCACAGAAGGCCCTAAAAGCTAAAAGGGAGGACTTAGATTACATGTGTTGATGAAAAGTTTAATTAATTAATTAATTTTCTGGATGGGGACAAAGCAAGGAGTTCCACTCACCACCGGTGGCCATCTTGAAATCATGAGATGAAACACCCGAAGTGTGGGATGTTTTTTAGCATAAACAGAGGAGAAAGTCAGAGCATAAGAAAATTGGTTTAAATTGAGCCCAGATCTATCACTGGACAATATTCTCATGACTGTGTGGGTAGGATTTATATTATTTGCAGACTAAACACCCTAGAAAGAATCAAGGATCTCATTGAAATATTTCTTTTTCTTTTTGTTTTTTTGATACCATGGATTGAACCCAGAGGCATTTAACCACAAAGCCACATCCCAGCCCCCTTAATTTTTAAGACAGGGTCTTGCTAAATTGTTTAGGGCCTCACTAATTTGCTGAGGCTGGATTTGAACTTGTGATTCTCCTGTCTCACTCTCCCAAGCCTCTGGGATTACCACTGTGCTGGCAACTGAAATATTTCTTTATGATCCACAGTCCCAAAACAACTTGAAACAAACCAGGTGATAAAGAACTTTAGTGAAATAACGTGAAACATATATTCAATGGAAAATGGGAGAAGGACTTGAAAATATGCCTCACCTGCTTGTGAACAAAACAGGTGCTCAAATTCACTACTAATCATGGAAAGCAAATTAAATAGAGCAACCACAGCCACTAGATTAGGAAATAATTTTAAAAACAGAGGAAAAAAAAACAGCTAAAAAATGCCATATGGTGATAAGGATGTAGAACAATGAGAACATTTCAAAACACTTTGGAAAACAGTGTTGTCGATATGCATGCTCTATGACCAAGCGGTCTCACCTCTGCATAGGTATCAGAGGAAATCTTCTACATGTGGCATGTTCATAGGGGCATTTTTAAAGTAAGAGCTCAAAAACTGGAACTAAAGAAAAACCTAACATATTTTGAAAATGAACTAGCCACACACATCCTCATAGTTAAGTCTCACAAACAATGCCAAGTAAAAGAAACGAGACACAAAATGATTCATCCAGTGTGATTTCATTTATGAACACACACAAGGACGAACTCCTCAGTGTTAAAACCACAAAGTGAAGGAAGACAGTGGTCACTCCAAACTTCAGGACACAGGAGGCCTCCAGGAGTGGGAATTGGCATTGAGAGGTGTTGGGGGACTTTGGGTGATTGTCTGCTGGTTATGCAGGTGTTGATTCTCTGTCATTATTTAAATCATACCTCTATGATTTACATAGTCTTCTCTATCTCTTATGTATCTCACATATAGAAACATAGGAAATCAGAAACTAGATTCCTGGAGCCAGGAATGTGCAACTAACGATTAGGTGATGAATCTTCAGAGACTCTGGCTCCAAAGAGTGTCTATTCCGGTGAGTCTATATTACGGTCCCAAGCCTTGCTTCCCTTCATTGCAATTTCCTGCAGCCGGAGACCTTTTAAAGGTGTTTGCTTTTAAGTAAAAGTTGCATCCTTTTAAAGCTATCCATTCTCTCTCATAAGTGTAATGAGTATTAATCTTACAGAGTGCCCCTACTGATTTATTACATAGCTTAGACCAGATTTATTTTTTATTTGCACCTACAAAGACTTAAGGTGAGCTCTCTTATGCAACTGCTCCTTATTTGCCTGGAAATCTTTCATCTGAAAAAAATCATCGGAGCCAGAAATCTAAGGAACCACATCCACTGCCTCTTGAATAAGTAAAATGCATTCTGTAGGGTCTAAACATAAACTTTATACAGTTTCCTTGTAGAAAATTCCTTTTAGCACTTATGCAAGCCTATTAATTTGACTCTTAATGTACATGTAAATCTAACATGCTCAGATATGTTTCCAAAAATATATCAGTTTGGAAAGGTAAAAAGTGAAGAAGGGGCCAAAGCTAGTGACAGTTAAGAAGTTGACACTGCATTAAAGGACAGACCCCCACCCCAAAATCAGATACATGTAACATAATAAGTTGAGCATAAGTTGAGTGAAATTTATTATTCAGGAGGGACAATTTTATATCCACTTTCCTGTAAAGAAATCATTCTGTGAGAATGCTAGAGAAGTTCATCTAAATCCAAGTCTCTGTGAGCATGTTTGTACATTGATGCAAACACATGTATATATGTTTGTGTACATATATGTGCAGAGGAAAGTATGTATGCACATCATATGTGTATGTGGTTTGGATCCTATTAAAGAATTCAGGATTTAGATGGAATTCTTTCAGCTATCCACCCTGATAGCTGAAAAATTATGGGGACAGTTGCATCCTCAGAACAAAATGACCTTTTCAAGTTGCAAAACATTAAAGGTTAAAAAATGTTTGAAAGGAAGTTAATACTTTTTAAACATTGAAAAAAATTGCCATCCTTTCCAAGACCTGACCAAAGACAGGAAAGTGCCCATGGTCTTTATGAGCTTATGCCCGGAGGTGTGGCATGTTTACCTTGCTTGCTTCTGCTCAAAGCCATGAATGAAACTACTTCCTTAGCAAACAGAGATGCCAGCTTGTGATGGACCCAGCATGGGAGCTCACAAAAGAAACCTTTTGCAGGTTGGTTCCTAATTGCAATTTTGAAGTCACATTTCTTTCTCTCACAAATAGCAATGGCAAAGAGAGCAAATCAATGTGTGTGTCAGATTTTCCCAGCGTCTACTTTCCATCTGACCTGGATGGTGCAAATTCCAATCACAACTAACAGGGAAAATAGAAATATCAGTTTGGCTCCTTACCATACCCCTCTAATGAGCTCACAGGAAGGAGGAACCCATCTTATCAATCCAGCAAATGCCCAATCTTCCCAGAAAGACAGGAGGCCTGTGCCCTGCCTTTACCCCGACATTTTTTGCCCCATTCAAAGCAGCTGTTTGCATCCAGAGGCACATACAGCCTCACCCTACTGTGGCTGCTCTTTTTTTTTTTCTAATATATTTTTTTAGTTGTTGATGGATCTTTATTTATATGTGGTGCTGAGAATTGAACACAGTGCCTCACACACGTTAGGCAAGTGCTCTACCGCTGAGCCACGACCTCGGCCCTGTGGCTGCTCTTTTCATCCTGGTTTTAGGGAGTCACCATGTATAGGACAACTAGTGTGTACCAAGATTTCAACCAAAGCATCAACATACATCATCTTAGGTAACTGTTCCAGGTAAGCAACCCACGTAAGCCTCTTTCCAGGTAAGACTCTGGTAGTAGTTTCTACCCAGACTTGCCCACTGACACACCTAGTGTACCAGTACCTCTTTCTAATCCTGGTGTGACCCAAATCTCCCAGCATGTAGCAACAGGTAGCAAATACTTCAAAAGGCATCTCCAACTTTGATCAACTCCTACCTCACTGAGTTCCTGCTAGGTGTTTCAGATGGAGAGAGGAGGAGAGGAGGTACAAAATGTGGGAGAGACTTACTCAAAGTTACTTAGTGAGTTATGGGTACAAACTTGGGCCTTCCATCTCCACCATCAAAGTGTGCATTCACCTGCACTGTACAGCTGCCTACTACACATGTAAACATGCCAAGTAGACCCACTGTGTGCATGATCCTTCTGTGTTGCTCATTGGTACCTACTAAGAGAAACTGACTAGTTTCACCTCCACATTGCTTCATGTCTCATTTATTTATTCCCTAATTCATTATGCATCATTCAGTTGAGGTAGGCAGGGTGCTGGGCTGGATGGCCAGCCAGTTCTCTGCTTTCCCATCTAGCTTCTTGTCTCTCCAGATGTCCCAAGTATGAGAGGGGAAGGAGGAGCAAACACACTTGCATTTCTGATTTGTGGAACTGCTTGACAAATTTCACTACTTGTGGAGGATTCTGATCCATTTGCAAGTCTCATCTTTCCTGGCCAACAGGTGAGGCCTGAGGAAGAGAAGGAGGGTTTCCAAGAAAGGCCTTCCTGTCACATAATGCAGATCCACTCAGTTGGAGAGGAAGGGGATTCCCTTCACAAAGCTTCTCCTAATAGGAACCCTGGTCCCAGGCATTCAAGCAGGCTGCAAATGAAGATTCTTTGAGGAAGGAGGAAGTCCTCTTTGGTACTTAAACCTATCTCTGCAATCAACTATTTCCCATCAAGCCTAGGCCCAAAGTCTCTCCAAAAATCTCTAAATGATGCAAAAAGGCTTGCTATGAATTAAATCCCCTAACTGGGCAACCTACTTCAAAGTTACTTATAATACCTGCAAGGTGATCAAAACACAAAATGATTCTCTAATTTGTATCAATACTTACTATTTTGCTATGTATACAGTTATTGAGCTAGCCTGGGGCCAGGTGCTAAGAGGCCTGGGTCTCTCTGGCTAACAGGCAGGGAGGACAGCTGCAGGTGACTCACTTATGCTGAGCATGTCTGGGGAAGAAGTGCCTAGAGGGGACTCAGACTACTACTTAAACATCCTTTTGGCTGAGAAGTAGGGTAGGGATCATGCACTCTCCCAGGCAGGTAACCAGGATCCAACTCTAAGCACTGCTGAGACGGGGAAGAAACAAGGTGCTCACCAATAAACAGCAGAGAAAGTGAGAGACAATGCATTTCTAAAAACTCCATTAAAAAAATTAGCCTGGGGTGGGTGAAGGGGTGGGAGGAGGGAAGCGATGCTCAGCAGATAAGAGATGTCCATTGGTCCTTGGATCCATTGCAAAAGTCCCTGTTGGTCAGGACCCCCAGGTGGAACCAGGTCAGGAGGCCAGTTTGACAGGTGCCTGTAAAGTGGAGTTCTCTTGGGCAACCACAGTCAGCACCATTCCAGAGCCAGTTCCTTTGATGTGCTCTTGAACATCCCTCCTGACTGGGTTTCTACATCCTAACCAACACTGTATGCTTGTCCCTCTGTGCACACTCATGTAGGGGCTGCCTTTAGGCCTAGGCACTTCCTCCAAGAAGTAGTTTGCTCAGGGTAGAGGCTCTACCTATGAGGGTCAGCATTCTGGCACTGCCAGTTCTGGTGTTTTCCAGAGGTCACATTTTGTTGCTTCAGGCCCTGTGCAGCCTCTGGAGAATCCCAAACAAGTTCAGAGCTGGGGTGCAAGGCCTGCAGGTGTGCAATCCTCCACTCAGGGCAAGTTGCATGTATCTTCTCCAGAATTTCAATACTGGAAGGGATTGGGGGAGCTGATGTGACCTAGGATGGGCAAGGGTCCTGTCATGAAGTAGGATCAACACAGCAATTACACTATTTTAACTTAAATACTAGGTTTGTTCTGGGATCTTAGATAAGGTTACTTTGGGGAATCTAAACACCTTCCTAGGGTCACCACTGCTTCTGCAATCCATCAACACATTTAAGTGCAAGGTACATACAGAAACCCTACAGCACCGCTATTCCACTAGGCCAGCCCCAAATCCTCCCCGCGTCCTAAAGCACCCTGGCCTGCCATCTCCGCGCTCCAAATTCCTCCCTCTTCTCATCTGGGTCTTGTACCTCTGATCAGAGCGGCCGCCCGCGCTATCCCTCCTCCAGAGGGCGCTGATGGAGAGGTGGTAAGGCCAGCTCCTGCCGCCTGCTCAAAAGGGGAGCCCTAGGGACTCCACCCCTACCCCACCTCGGGGCTAATTTGAATATTTCATTGGCTGCCGCCAGTCTGGTCAATTTATCATGCAAATGTGGATGCCCTCCGCGCCAGAGAGGAGCCACCGGCCCGCGCTGGAGAACGGCGCCCGATTGGTGGCCGAGACAGCGGCATTTGTAATATTTTTCTTTGGGCATTAGAGTCATTTACCAATGCCATCAACGCAACTACAGGCACTGAATCACCAGCCATTTAAAGGGTTTTATTGGCAGCTTTGAAACTTCTTAACATGTTCTTTTATTTTAAACTAAGTGTCAACCTATTTCAGACCTCCCGCCAGCCCGCCACCTAGAAAACTACAAACTACTTTGGTCCCTCAAAATTTGCTTGATCGCCCTGCCTCGTCTTAGGGAGGACGACTTCACCTGTTCGGGACTAGCACTTGGCAGTCATTAAAAATAATCTTTGATAATTCTTATGAAGGTCGAGGAGGAACTGGTAGAACAGAGAACAGAACTCGAGAACAGGAGAAAGAAAGAGGGTGAAAGATGCGGGGAAAATAATATGTGACAGAGGACGAGGAAAGGCAGAATTCAGGGCTTCTCTGCAGAGGGGTAAATCTTGGGGTTATAAGATCAGAGATACCTACATGGCATATAATGTGATCCTTGGGGCCACTTGTTCCCAACAACCTTGGCCCTTCTATTGTCCAAATACATGTGTTATTCATCAAGTTTCAAGAAATAAAAATGATAAAGAACCAAGCCCCTTGCACCTCTCTCTCGTGTACCGGCCCTATTGAGTTATGCTTAGCCTTCCCCGTTAGGAAATTTGGGAACAAACACAAAATCATAATGTATAAATCAGATAAGAGGAGGGAAGTAGGAAAAAAAGTACAGGGAAACAAAATTCTTCCTGTTCTTGAAAATTCCCTGGCCAGTTAATGAGGTCACCAGGCGCAAAAAGCTGGACTGTCTGGTTAGAGAAGACCAGACCGGGTGGTTTCATTTCTGGGACCTGCTCTTCCTTTAGGGTTTCTGCATTCAGAGAGCAGGGGTTCAGACCAGCGTCGGGTTGCCCACGTCTTGATTCAGGTACCCGCTGGTGCCTGGTAGTTCAAGTAACCGCGCGGGAAGAGGTGGGCATTTCTGCGTATCCACTAGCAAAGAGCTACTCGCTCCTGGCCCGGGGTGAGTCCCACCGCGGCTGCAGCTGTCTCCAATGCAGGTTTTGTTTATTTTTAAACTCTTCACAAATAGTTTCCAAATATCCATTTCACCCAAAGTGGAGTGAGGGGCACGTAACGTTAAAGCGAAGAATTCCGGAAATTCCCTCTGCAACCTAATGTCCACACGTGGGGCTTCATAAATGGATAATCCACCGGTAATCACACCCTCCAAACTGGATTTAATGTACATCTGTCCTCTTTAGACCGAAATAAAAAGATTATCTATTTTCTTTAATATTCAACCTCCTTAAAAAAGTTTTTTTTTTTTTTTAAGTTCGGTAAATGACAGAACGAAAGGGTATTACGGAAGAAAAAGAAGCTATTTGAAGATGCGCCACTGAGAGCACAGGAAAGTGGGGGGAAGGAGGGACGGAAGAAGGAAAGAGCCAGCCTGTCTTGGGAAACCCGAGAAAGTGAATGTTACCAAGCACCCAACCCGAGAGTGGGTGCTGAAGCGACCCGTTTCTCCCCCGCCCCCACCCCAGCGGTAATCCTTCCTCCCTCTGCTAGGTGTATAGTTTAGATTTTTTAAAAGACATTTATAACTGCCTGGAAATCAGGAATGGGGAGGAGGTAGGGAGAATGAGGCATCAGGGAGGGGGACTTGAAGGCCCTGGCTTCCGTGAGGGCTAGACCGCTTCAGCTTCCAACCAAAGTTCTCGGGGTTCTAGATGCCCAGGAGTTCCCGGCTGGCTGGAGATGCAGCTTCCGCCCAGAAGAACGCGGGCATCAAGGCTGCCCCGGGAATATCGCAGGCCCTTTTGCTTTTGAGTTGAGCGGTCCTGGAGAAAAATGGGCATGCATTGGGCTTGTCCGCAAATTCGGGCAGTACCTCGGTGCACTGCACCACAAGATATTTACAAAGTAGGAAGCACCGACCAGGAGGGGGAGGATTGGGCGGGGCAGGGGGGCGCCGTGCGCGCGCGCAAGAGTACTTTGGTGTTGGGGGTGGGGGAGACACTTCACACTCCCAAACCAATTCTTGACCTTGCGCGGAGATAAGCCCCCTACTTTTCAACAAAGATTACCCCCCACCACCAGCCACGTCCGGGAGCGCCTGAAGCATCTCTCCAGAGGCCCCACAAAAGTAGCATTAATATACTGCTCCGATTTTCGAAGGTTTATTTCACGTCAAAACTGTAAAAGTTCTTGGGAGAATTTACAGACAAAACATCTGGTTCGTTAAAACAAAGCTACCGGAAAAAAAGAAACAAACTTCGCTGCTGTGTAAATGCACTTTTAGCAAACAATTTACCGCCTGGAGAGGGCCTGGCCCCAGGGTCTGAATCTTTCGCGTTTTGGCAGGGGCTGAGGTCCCCAGAAGGGACCTAATTCCGGGTTGAAGTGTGCAAGTGGCAGGCGTCTCTGCACCCAGAGCACTTCCTCGCCACTACTCACCCCAGATTGCGGTGTGGGGAGGACTGAAAAAGAGGGAACATCCAGGACCCAATGTACCAGGCATACCTGGTGCCCCCTGCCCTGGCGTTGCCTGGGGGTCCTGAGTTCTCCAAAGGCCCACACTCTGGCCAGCCGCCCTCATATCTTGAAAACGGGTGCAGGTTCCCGGAGTGTACTACCCAGACTGCCTTGTTCCTCCAGGTGGCCAACGCCTCCCTCACGGCACCAGGAAACCCTTTCCTAGGTCAGTTTTAGGCCCTAGGTGACTGGGACTGGAGCCTGCTCTGGAATGGCAGCGTCTAGTACTCCTTTCCTTTTTTTCCCAAGGTGGTCATCCCAATGATGACACACCTCAGCCTTCCTCGAGTCAGAAGAGCTGTCACCCATTGCCCTCAGTCGCCACATTGGACACAACCTCGGCTGCCTCCCGGCGGTAGCCCAGCTGCTTCTTCCCAGCACGGACTTCCAGACTCTGGCAGGATGTATAGCAGGTCGGGACCCCTGCCGCTCCTCCGCAACCAGTTCCAATCCCTGCCTGCGTTTGACTTTCCCCACCTCAGGAACTCCTCCAGGCGGGGCTCCGGTTGGCCAAGGTCAGAATGCTCTTGTGGTAGTTTAGGCCCATTAAGACAGGACTCGGGAATGGGGTCCAGGACTCCGCGAGTTCAAAAACCTGGAGACGGACTAGTAAGTAACCCCTGACCTAGAGAAGCCGCACTGGGAGTTCTTCTGTAGAATACAGCTCAGCGCCCTGCCGCGGAGGACCAGCGGGCTTCCATTGGGCCTGAGATGCAATCTGGAGCATAAGAACTGCCTTCAGGGCCCCTGGGAATGGTTTGGATTCACAACAGACTACTCAGTTTGGGATGAACCACCTGACCGCGATGTGAGCTGCCAGTTTCCCCTATGAGTGTTCCCTCTCCATGCGGCTTAGCTCGTCGTTCTGCTACCCCTCAGCCCATTTTTCCTTCTTCAGTTTTTAGGGATTTAAAAAATCATTCCCAGAAACGTTACATCTCCCAGAGATGGTGGCATTTGGCTTAAATGTTTACTACTGAGCATGACTCAAGCGGATAAGAAGTCACCTGGTGCTTGTTGGGGGTGCTTGTTTGTTGCTTTTGGAAGACACTTGCAACTCTTTGAAGAGTAGGGTAAAAAGATTTCTACATAGTGCATCTTCCATAGAATTATAGCTCCTCTGCAGGGCGCAGGCTTTTCTGCCCTCTAGTCTAGCATAAAAACAGCTGGACTACTGGATGTGGTTATGCAGAGTCTGCACCCCACGCCCAGACTGTTTCTCCTTTTTGAAGGAAGGAACCCCAGCCAGCACTGCTGCAGCCTCTCTGGCCTCCTCAGGAACTGAACAGACCTCTGCATTCGCTGGAAAGTGGCTCTTTTTTCTCTTCTAAATTGCCAATGGTAATGTGAACAGCTGTACGGAGTTTTCCCCTCTTGGGAAGTGGATTAGAGGGGACAGAACTCACCAGGCACCAGGAAAGAAATATTTGCAGTAAGAATAAAGTCAAGTAAAATGCCAGGTACAGTACCCAGCAAACAGCAGAGGAATAAGTCCCCCATACACCCTACCCCTAAAGTTTTAAGGGGAGGACAAGGGTCCTTTGGACAGGCCAGACTGATCAAAGACACACTCTGGAAGAATGGGCACCAGGCACTGTCCACAAAGCTCTGGTTTCTCAGACATATGGCCCTGCCTGGCTACCTCTAAATAACATGTGGATCACAGACTTACTGCTACCCAGACACCATTTTTTCCTAAATTGAGTCCTTAGTTTTCACTGGGATTCCTGTTCCTCCTTGTCAGGCCTTGTGGTGCAGCAGCCAAATGGGCCCATCAAAGTTTTACATTGAGATCTCCTTGCTAAGACCTTCTGGCGAACTGAGGACACAGCATCTGCCCAGTTAAAGTGGGCTTAAGTCCCTGCATTTAAGTAGTTTCAGGGTCTACACTGTGGTTGCTACGGATTTGGAAGCTCTCCTCCCTTCTCTTTCAACCACACCCAGCCTACAGTAAAAGGGCAGAGAGAACCCAAGCGCATAAGAGGACTTGGTCGACACTGCCCCCTTTTCCCATCCCTACAATGGTCTGAAAAACTATTCAGGTGTTTGGGTCCCCAGATTAAGGGGGTCGGGTGCAGGTGGTTAATAGAACAGTAGAAATCAGGGATTCAGCCTATACCACCAAGCCGGGCCGAATCTGTTTGCACGTCCCGGTAAAGCAGTGCGGTCGCGGTGTGCACTCCGCAAAGCCCGTGTTGTGCGTGACGGGCTGTCGCTGCAATGTGCAGCCCATTGACACTGATGGATGCGCCAATGGTTGGACGGACAGATGTTAGGGCGGATCGCACAGCGCGCGGCGCCTAAGCGGGGGAGGGCCAGCCACCGATGGAGCCGCGACTGTAGCGAGCAACGCGGAGACCCGAGTTCAGGCCAAGGCCCGCGAGGGGGCGGAGGGGGGGGCAGAGGTTGGAAGAGTAGCGAGGGTAAGGAAAGGGGGGGGTAACACCACCAGGGCGAACTCCCTTCCTTCATCGAGCGGCGCCCAGCTATGTGCGCACGCCGCTACCGCTGCGCCTAAGTGGACGCTCGGTGCTTCGAAGGTGAGCCAGGGGCCAGCAGGAGCTGACCTCGATCGGCGCCGACCCTCCTTGCAGGCAAGAAGCACCCAGCGCGGCCACCAGAACCCTAAGGCCGCCGGCGGCGTCTGCCGACTCACCATTCCCTCGCTCGCAAGAAGCGTTTCACGCCCCACGGCCGTATCTCCCAGGCCTGGAGGGGTCGCGGTTTCGGCCTCTACGGCCGCAAGCACCAGACGCGCGCGGCGTCCCCACCCAAGAGTACGCCACACGCCACCAGCCCCGGAGCCCAGCCGCAACCCGTCTCTGGCTCCGGACCCCTCCCAGGGTCCGCACCCCACAACTCCAAGCTCTCCTGCACCCGCCAAGGCGCTGGAGGCGGCTTTATAGCCCGGGAAGATCGAGGCGACACATCTGCATTCAGGGAGGCGTCTGGACCGAGCCCAAGCCCGCAGGCTGGGGGCGAACAGAGACTTTTGATCTTACCGTCAGGGTGAGATCACGGTCTCCTGGTCTAAAAGAAAAGAAAGGATGCTGTGAACTTTTAAAACAAACTTGCAAAAACAATTACAAAGAAACATAAAACGGAGGCAGTGCGTAAAAAGAGGGGGGAAAAGACTAAAAAAGAAAGAAACCTAAGAAAATTTTAAAAAAGGAAGGCTGGGATTTGCAGCTCCCAGAGCGCTCAGCCAGTCCCGGGTCGCGGAGCGCCGGCCCTCGCCGGGACTGTCGGCCTCCGGGCCCGCGGGAGGGCCAAGCCCCCAGCCGGCACGCCCAGGCGTAGTGCCGCCTCGGGGACAGTGGACTTGGCGACCGCCCCCGCACCTCCGCCACAGCCGCCCGGGAGCGCCCGGAGCCGGCCCCGCCGCGGCCGCCCCATTCCCGGCCCGAGAGCTGGCCCAGGGAGACGCAATCGAGCCCGCAGCGCATCGATGCGCCGCCGCCCGCGCCGCTCGGGCTCGGGCTCCCGCTCCGCCGCCGCCGCCGCCCGAGGGTCACCCGCATGAGCTCCAGCCCACCCGCGCCCTCCTCGCCTCCCGTAAGTGAGCCCGCGTCGTCCTGCCACCAACGCAGCCCTACCAGCACCTCCTCCCCACGGTTGCCCGGCCGGGCCCGCCCGGAGCCTCAGCGACCCCAATCACCTAATCAATAATCAATCCCCTTCATCCAGAACTGCTGGCAGGCCGGGCGCGGCTGGGTGGCCCCCTCTCAGAGGCGCCCTGGGGCGGGGGATGGGCGAAGGAGCCCGAGTTTGTTCTCCCGCCTCCGTCCCGCCCTGGGATCAGCCAGCGCCGTGGGTGGGGGGCGCGGCCCCGCGTCCCGGGGGGGCGAGAGGCGGGGTGGAGGGCCCGTGATCATTCAAAAGTCAGGAGAGGAAACTTAGAGGCACCCCCCTCCCACCCTGACCCCCGAGACGGGCCCGGGAAAGTTTGCCCAGGGAAAAAAAAATAGGGGGAAGTGGCAGCGGCGGGTCCCAGGGGAGGAGCCCGGGTGGCGTGGGGCCTGAGGGCGGCCCCCACCCACTCCGGCCCGTACCCGCCTCTTCCCTCGAGGGCGCCAGCGCCCGCCTGCGGGCCCTGGCATTTTCGGGGGGCGTGAGCCCGCGCCCAGGAACCTTTCTGTGGGTTCGGGACACGGTGGGTGGAGAGGAGTGCGGGCCGGGCGGAGCAGCTGGGGGCAGCCAGGGGGCGGCCAGGGTGGAGAAGAGGGGTGGGCGGGGGTAGTGAGCGCCCCGGGACGGGCTCCGCGGGGCTGGCGCCGCGCCCTTGTGTGTGCGCACGGGGCGGAGGCGGAGGGGCGGCACCCGGTCTCTGGACTGGGTGGGGGTCCTAAGCAGGCCCAGGGCTGGGGGCGGGGGCGCGGCGCCCCCGCGGGCAAGCTAGTGACACGATCATCTCCTTTTCCTTTAAGCTTGCCTGTTGCCGACGCCGCCGCTCCAGCCGCGCCGCGGGCAGAAGACTGGACCGCCGCGCCCCGGGCCGCGGCGGCGGCTGCGCGCCCCCCCGGATGCCGTGACCCCCTGCGCGGGGGCGGGGGCCGGGGCAGGACCGGCCGGGGCCGCTCCCGCGCTCCTCCTCCCACCCCTCTGCCCGCCTTCTCCCCCTCTCCCCGCCCCCCAGCCCCGAACCCCGCGCACCTCGTCCGGGGACGGGGCGGGGGGGGGCAGGGCCCGCTCCTCCCCGCCCCCTCCTCCTCCGGCCTCTGGAGCGATTTGTCAAACTTCCCATTCCGCCGGCAGTGCGGTCCTCCTCCTCCTCCTCCTCCTCCTCCACCACCTCCTCCTCTGCTTCCTCCTCCCCCCCGTGCTCCTCCCTCCCCGCGCCTCCCTCGCCCGCCCTCCTTCTTCCCTCCGCACGTTCGGGGATCGCGGCGGAGCGCGGCGAGGGGGGGACGCGGAGAGCCGGGGCGCAGCAGCATCCTGCGGGCGGCCGCTCTCCGGGGGGGAGGCTGAGAGCAGGCCCGCCTCGCCCCCCCCGCGGGCCCGCCGCCCCTCCCTCCCTCTCCTCAGCCCGGCAGCGGCGGCGGCGGCGGCAGTGGCAGTCGCGGGAGAAGCATCATGCCGAGGAGGAAGCAGCAGGCGCCCCGGCGCGCAGCAGGTACGAGCCGCTTCCCCTTCCTCCTCCTCTCTTCCTTCTCTTCCTCTCCTCGTCCGGCGCCTCCGGCCGCCGGCAACCCCGCTCCTCGCCTCACTCCTTGCCGCTCTCCCACTGCCGGCGCAGAGTAACTCCGGGCTCGGGGCTTGCTTGCTGCTTTTCTCTTTGGGTGCGTGCGTCCGCCTCGGATACCCGGCGCCCCCAGGATGCCCCGCTGCGCTCTGCCCCCCTTCCCGCTCGCATCCACTTCGGGACCGCGCTCCGGGCGAACTGAGCGGAGATGGGTCCGCGCCTCCCCCGCCTTCTGGCTGCAGAGCGGATGGGAAGGAGCCCTGGTCTGTCGCTTTCCGTGGGGGGCGGGCGGGGTCACCTGAGTTCCCTGGGACACCTTCCGTGTCCTCCCGCGGCGGGCCGGCGGGAGACTGCCCGGTGTCTGCCAAAAGAGAGCCTAAGAGCGAGTGAGCGACCGGGTCCCTTTGGCCACCTTACTGCTAATTCGATTGATTCTTCGTTTATTGGGCCCAAACCCGGCACAGCGGTGGAAAACCAGAGCGCACTGGGTCTGGGTATTGTCAGATGACTGTCAAGTCAGTATTCAATGCTGGTATTTCCTCCACTCCCGCTTGTGTCCCTTTACCCCCACTCCTGCTTCCACTGTTTCTCGTACCCTCATCTCAGAACACTTAGTTTTGGGACGTGTTTGAGTACTCCCCCCACTCCTTTTTTGCTAGGAGTGTCAACTCCTGTTAAGACTGAACTGATTTTTATTTTCTTTTTTTGGAAAAAAGCATCATTGAAAACAAAACAAAACCCACACACGTAACATTATTTTGCAATAATGTTGGTCGGGGCATGTTGCCTGGAAGAAGGGTTTCTGGCCCTTTGCCACCCTTGATTTGATGACTGATTGATCGCCCGTCATGCTGCTGCCTTTGATCTATTCATTCCCAATAAACATCAATAAATCACTTGCAATAGTGAGGCCAAGCTCTGTGACGTCAGGAGGGCCCTGTCAGTGCAACTTCGGGGATTTGGGGGCGGATTGCGAGAAGACCACATATGGACGTGATGTATTTTGATATGAGTAACACTCTGATGTGCAGTGGTTCAGATGCTGCCTGATGGAGAAGGTTACCTAGGGGTTCACTTTTCTTTTCTTTTCTTTCCTTTCACTTCTCTTTGATGGAAGAGAGGAGGGCAGAGATAAGGGTCAGGGTGCTCTGAGTGCTGGTGGTACTCATGGTGGTGATGATGACTTCCATCAGGCCAGCGGGCACAGCCAGTGGAGCTTCCACATTGGCTGCACTTAGGACTCCAGTTTCTTTACACAGAGTCACAGAGAGGGAATGATGTTTTTTCTTCTTCCAGAAAATGTGCTTGCCTGTCAATGTCTTAAGAAAACCTTAGGAGAAAACAGAGTTGGTTTGGTGCATAGAATGCAGGTTTTGCTTTCTGTTCTCAGTGTTGCCCAAATTTAGAGAGTTTGAAAATTCCAGTAGTGCTTGTAGGGAAAGTGTGACCTCCCAGCTCACCTCACTGATGCTTCTTGCTCATCCTACCTTCTACTTTAAATTCCAAGCTCAGGCGATGAGCTTATCTCCCCAAAATAAACTCTAAAACTTTGGAGGAATCCTTCACAAAGTTGGGTAGTAAGAATGCTTGGGCTTCTTCCAGTTTTTGAGATTTTTTTTTTCTTTCCTTTTTGGATGCACATTTTTAAGGTATCTGAGTGCCTCAGTCAAATGAACCACATGTGATTACATTTTCACATTTGGTTTCGAACTCTCTACAGTTCATCTTTTCGGTTCCACACTGCCCATCCGAGACTGCTTATTTGATAACTTTCTTCTGAAATTATTAGAGAAGGGGGGAACGTACTATTACTTTTATTTATTTTATTTTTTTCCAAAGCAACCTGTTCACTAACCTTTTTGCACCTTTTAAAAAGCCAGTCAGGAAATCTCAGGTCAGTTAAGAAAAATTCATTATATGAAAACTTGACTGCACGACTAATAGGAGATGGAAGAATGGTTTTGCTCTATCAAAATGACCCGTCAAAACGACTTTGTTTCATATTTGATTTAATTGTCTCTCTCCTGACAGGCACATTCATCAATAGCTTAATGGTCAATCAGAAGTTGGCAGCGTGAGTGGTTTCTTTCTTTCCCATACCCTGGTTTTGGATTTACTTTATCAGAATGCCTCTGCCTAATGGACATGTGGAGGAGGGGGTGGAGAATGACTGAAGGGCTACTTATTTAAGAAGAGTGGAGAGGAGGGAAATAAAAACCCTTCCACACTAGGCTTGCGATAAGTATGCACAGGCCAATAAGTAAACTGTGTGAGTTTTTTGTTGTTGTTGTTTGTTTGGATGGATGGACTAGAAACTTCCCATTTTTCCCCTCCTTTTTCAGTTCTCACAGCTGCAAGTTATAAGGTTCATGCCTGCTTTTGTGGCATACTGGGAGTGATGACAAATTGATTGCTTTGTACTGATAGAGAGTGGGAAAAAGAAAGATGTCTGCTGATTGGTAACTGGAAATCCAGTCCCCAGCAACCTTGAGAATACTCGAGAATTTTTTTCCCCCTCCAAACTGAAAGGTCCGCTCAGCCATAAAAAAAGAAAAGTTGTTTTGCCAGCTTCATTAGTGTTCACCTAATTAGCTGTAAACCTGATGGATTCCTGACAGCTTTAATGATTGGAGATGACAAGCTCGACGCAGTGTCATCCAGCAGAATTAGGTTTGCAGCTAGTTTGATGTAATCAAGTTGATATTACACAGTCCTGGCTGCCTTTAGTTGTGCATTAACTCAATTTTCTGCTGCAGGTGACAAATGGGCTTTGGTACCTGGATAATCATGTCATAGGAATTAGGGCCCTTTTAATGGTCTGGGGTAGAATAACAACCACAAAGGGCCGAGAGCTGGGTAGAGCGTGCAGACACAGCACACAGGTGCACACAATCTTTTTAGGCCAAATGTAACACATCTCTTCCGAAGGCCAAAGCAGGCTCCCAAGAATCCCTGAAAAGATGTATTTCTGTAGTTTAGGTTTTTTTAAAAATACATAATAGAAATTACACAAAGCCTAGTATCTTTTCTGAGAGAGAGAGAGATTTCTTTACCTGCAGAGGAGAAACCTGGACAGGAGTTTCCTTTCTTTAGGCGTGTAATTTCAAAGGGCAGTGCATTTGTGCTGGGCAGATGTTGCCGCCTGTAGAAGCTCAGAGAAGCAGGGTTAGCAAAGGCCAGTGTCCTTTAGGTAAAATGACCATTATCCTTTGCTTAAAATATGATTCTCTCCTATTTGTAGTGTTTATCTTTAAACAAGTATTTTCTAAAAATGCTAGAAACAAATTTAGAGTAATACCTAGTAGCAGATAATACTTTATTCATTCATATACATTTTTCTGGAGGAAACATGAAATCAGCAGGCCATTGCCTATGTTAAAAAAAGAAAAAAAAAAAATCCTCAAGGAACTACAACTTGCCACTGGCTGTTTGAGTCTTTTTCGTTGAAAAGGAGAAATCTTCTGTGGAGTTCTTAAGGGGTAGCATTGAGAGGAAACATTCAAGTATGTTGACTTATAAAAGGGACTTGGACTTGCTTAGGATCTGCTGGTATCACAACACTGCAGGTCTCCTGGGGTATGCAGAGGGTCTTTCACATTGCTAGTGGACAGGGCATGTCTCATCTGGCAGTGCGCAGTCCATGCCTTCCCAGTCTGGGTCCAGACCCAGAGAGGAGCTTTTTCCTTCTCCTTTGGAAGCCCCTGGAGCATTCAGGAGTGCATTTCAGCATCAGCCTTGGGATTTATTTGCTCTCAAACCCACCACATATTTCTCCTTTGGACAGGTAGTCTTCTCTGTAGCAAGGTAGCAGAATGACTGGCTTTGGCTGATCTGTGACACTGCCCCCCGCCACACACCTTATATCCCCTGAAACGAGGGAGCAATGCAGATTTTAAAAAGGAAAATCCAAAAGATGAAGGTAAAAAACAAAGGGGCTAGGAGGCGAGGATAATCCCGCGGCCTTCCACATGGGGAAGAGAATCTTCCAGAATCAGCTGCTCTGCCCCCATTATCTTGACAACTGTCAGTGAGGGCTTCAGTGCTCTCCAGGGCCACACTTGATTGTGAGCAGTTGATGTTGTCATTTTGTTCTCAGTTTTGCCTTGAGCGCGCTCATAAACGGGAGCGAGATAGTCAATAACTGATGTATCAGCAGTTATTCCCCAAATTGCCTCACAAGTCTGCATTTTCCCTCTTTTTTTTTTTTTTTTTTTTTATACTAAAGATTGTTTTGTAAAGTGATTAGAATGAAAGGTGACTGTTCAGGGCCGTGGGAAATGCCGTGAAACCCAGGTGAGTTTACGGAATTAAAACCAGTCCTTCACCCCGCCCTTCACATCTGGGATTTGTGGAAGGAGAAGGATCACCTTGAGGGCACAGTGCCTGGGCCCTTTGGGGTGCTTCCCTTTTATATGAGTCATGCCCAAGTGAGGCCAGGGAAAGGGCTGCCGCACAAGCAGGAACGCAGAGGAATTGTTGGAAGTCTCCGGTCCTGGTGTGCCACAGCACGTTTAATCCAATAACGCCCGCAGTTCAGTTACTCCAAGTGCAGCTCAGTGGGTCTTGCTGACCCATTTCTACTCCTGCCTGCCACTGGACAACTACGGAAATAGCTTTGGTCGTATAGTAAAATTATAATAATAATAAAAATAAAAAGTAAGGCGTATGTCTGCCCTTCTATGTTAACATGCAGCTCAGTTACATAGATCAGCTTTAGAACAAGGTGTTTTTCACACCCCTCAATAATCGTCCCACAGCCCATGAGGGGAGACAGGACAGAACAGAACAGTGGTGTCGTTTACCCACAACCCTCTCAGGTGTTCGCTCTGTGTGTGCCTGTGTGTGTGTTTTAGTTATACTCCAAATTGTGGTTTCTCTGTCTGAAGTTAAAAATGAAAGGTGAATACAATATATTGTATTTGGTAACAATGATATGGACTGGTACATCCAGACAGATAATGTGCAGTTGTAATTAGACTCAATAGACAGGCAGTCATTTTTAAATTCTTTGACACATGCATAAAATAGTCATATAATAAGATAAGATGACAATTTTATGTTAGGTTGATAAAGTGTCCTGATACATGCATTTAAATGTCTGTAAGCCTTTTTAAAAAAATCCAGACAGATTAATTCTAGTTTCCAGTATTTGCAGTTAGTCATTAAATTAATTTTTAAATCCTACTAAACAATAGCTATGAACATTTTTTCCTCCCTTTCTGGATTTTTTTTTTTCCCTCACTGAATTGTAAGGAATGGAAATGTAGACTTGGTTGCTTTCCTTTATTTCGCAGCATTTGTGAAAATTTACGTTCGATGTGGACTTACAAATTTAGGTCACTGTTCGTGACTAGCATAATGCTGTGCATTTTTGGAAATATTTTTTAAAAGACAATAATAGGATGTAATCTGTTTCTGATCTCTTGACTGAACAACTGACATACTCTAGGTTTAGGAATCTTTATTAGAAAGATCACTTAGTGTCCTTGACCAAATATTGAATATTTTATAAGCCCCATTTAAAAAAGAAGACATTTCTAGTACATATACTTGGTTTGATCAGCGTTTAGATTCTTGGGTTTAATTACTTCCAATTCTGTAAATTATTTTACTAATAGCTCAAGAGGTGTACTGCGGGGGACAAAAGGATTTTGTAAAAGGTCATGTTACCTGGACTTTCTATCTCTGTACCTTATTTTCTCAGCTATGCATAGGTGTGGCTCTTGAAGAATAATTTAAGTTTGTTTGGGCTTAATGATAAATTATTAATTCATACTGTCAGGACACATGTTATTAATTATGACTGTGTTTTCTTCATCCAGAACAGCTGTTGGGAAAACAGGGTAAGTTCAGATTGTCTTCGGGAGGCTGGGTACCAAAGCAAGGTCCTCACCAACTCCTTGTCATCAAATTCCTGATCTCCTGGCTTTGAGAATAAAGGACTGCAGAGGGCGGAGTATAGGGGAGAGAGAAACTATTAATTCTAGACCAAGATGGACACTGGCAAATGTTAACTAATGTACATTTTTAAAAACACAAGCCTAACTCTCAATGCATTCTGAGTCCAGTCGGAATTCTGAGGTGTAGGACACCTGATTTCTTCCCAAGCCCAGTTTTGAGTTGGCTGACTCCTCCATTCTACCAGTCCCCCCTCCCTGCTCCGCCCTCTCTTCTTTTCTCCTCTTCTTTCCTCTGTGGTAGGCCAGAAGGTCATGTTCACAAGTTTATAGTAATAGAAAACAAAATATTCTGCATGCTTGTTTCTTTCCCAAACTGGAACCCATCTTTAATGGAGAGCAAAGGGCTGTTTGGTAATATATGTGCAGTGACTCAAATTCATTTACTTTTGATTTTCCGTCCCCATCATTAAATCTAGTCCTATGTATTCAGTTTCCTCTGAGTTCTTTGAGAAATGCATGTTGCATAAAATAGGCAATTTTTAATGAACAATTTAATGTAAATGGGTTTTGAATTTAAATTAATATTAATGAAGCCTTGAGTGAATTTATTTTGCATACGTAAAGACTTGTAAGTCTTTCACCCATGTGCTTTCTCCTTTATGTAGTAACATTGGTGGGGTGGGTTAACCAGCACCTTTTAAAGATTTACACTTAAAAAATTAAATTGATTTTATATGTCCACTAGCGCCAACATATTATTAAGCAAAAGCGTTACTTCATTTTAGGAAAACATACCTCATTTCCTACTAACCCTCTCAGTTTCCACTGCTCTGGAAGCAGCCGCTGGTTTGGCATCGCTGCTGGAGAAAATACATACCAACAATAGTTACTACAATCAAGATGTTTTCTTTCTTTGGCTTCCCTCTAATGCATTATGTATCCTGGAATGATGGGAAGTTCTGTAATTAATTCTGTTAGATGTAATTGCTATAATCACTTTGATGTTACACATAATAAAGGTAATATGGTAAGCACATAAAAAAATATAAATACCTTATTGTAACACGACTGCTAAAATCCCTTCTCGCAAAGCCTCATTTATAGACAAGTGGTCCAGACTATTTTTGGTCATAGGTGACAATTTATCCGAGCTAGGTTCATTGATATTCCAAAGGAGAGGCATTTATTGGAAAGGATGGGCCTTGGCTTGGAGGGATCTCCAAGCTGGTTGCCTAGGAATCTTAATGCCCATTTCCTTAAAGATGTGGCTAATGAAGAAAAGGTTTTGTCTTCTGTAGATGAGAGAGGTAAACACTGCAGAAGTGGCCATAGTGTGAGGATAGAGTGTGGCAGAGGAAGGAGTGAGGGTTCAGATCACAGGGAGTGCTGTTCAGTAGGTTTTCTCATAGTGTGGGATTATGGGAAGTGCCCTGGGTGTATGTGTGTAAGAGAGGGAAAGCATGAGAACATGTGCTTATGGGTAAGCAGAGAAGGCCCCCTTTCTATAATAGTGCAGTAAAGGAAATAAAATGTAGAATATTTGCTAATTATTTTCCTGCACATTTCATTGGGGAGATGGAGGATGGTTCCTAACTGTTGCTTGACATCCCAGGGCATTGGCTGATGTTGCCTGGTGTACTGAAATATGAATGATATTTGAGACCCCACTTCACTACCCATGCCCCCATCTTCTGTGCACCCGTCTGGATCCATACCTTCGCAGAGCTTGGAGGAAGTTTGCCTGAGACCCAAGTGCATAAAGCTCTTTGGATATTTCTGAATGCATGTAAATCTTTTTTTTTTTTTTTTTTTTTTTTAACCAGTGCAGTTTACAAGAGGTGGGGATGTGGTGGGACAGAAAACTTAACATTTAATTTTCTCCACTTGGGGAGTCTGATTCTGGATCTGGTGGACACACATACTTTGCTGCACCCTGTAAAGACAGAGTATTCCAGAGTTGTCATGGCCCAGTGTCTGCCTGACAGTTCTGTGCTGATTCCTCACATCTACATTGTATTTTTTGATGTGTTTTAAGTGATCATACAGAGAATAAAAGTAAGAGAGGGGGCGTGTAAGAAGGGTATGCTAAAGTCTCCTGGGAGGAAGGGGAAGGTTTGCTAAGGTAGGCAGAGATTCCCTGGCCTATGTCTTGCTGTTGGCCCTGGTGGCTGGGTGCAGACCTGGCCAGGGGCAGCAGAGCTTTCTCCTGGGCCTTAGGCAGGTGTGGTCTCCTGTCTGCCAGGTAGGCAGGGGTCCCAGGGGAGGGTCCTTGGTCTGGGCCCTGGCCTGGGCTGCAGATGGGGCAGCTACCGGTCCATAGTGGTGACTCCCAGGCTGGTTTTGATGGGGAGGATGATAAAAGGTCTGAGAACTCCATAGGCCCCTGTAATCAGGGACAGTGCTGACATCCTTCTCAAGTTTGACAGCTTCTTCCTTTTCTCTCCTCACCGCCAAGCCTTTCTCAACCGAATTTCCCCGCCCTCCCTCTCCCCTCCCTGCCTGCCGCCCACCCCTTCCCTCCCTCTCCTCCTTTCTGTGTGTGTCTCTCTTGTTTCATGTTCTTGATCAGTCTCAGATGCCGGGAATTATTTTTTTTCGGGCGGGAGGGGGAGTGTTGCTTTAGGTTTGTGGGTTGGGCAGGTGTGAGAGGAAGTCTGTGTTTTTTTTTTTTTTCTTTTCTTTCTTTCTTTCTTTTTTTTTTTTTTGGTACTGTAGGCCTGTTGCTAATTAATGTTCCTCCATAAGATTCTGTCGGAGTTGAGTAATGTTTTTGATCTTTATGCCTGATAACTGCATACTTAATGAGATTTCAAAGCTGTGAGTGCAGCTCCCTACAATTATTGACAGATGCCTTTTCTTTGCCATTGGGTTCAGCTTCATAAATCCTCTCGCCGTAATGAGGTTCAGTAGTGCCACCCTGGCAGTGAGCTAATGAAAGGGGGGAGGGCGAAGCGGCTCATGGCTGTCTGACACATTTTTTTTCCTTTAAAATTTACTATGCAGATGTCAAGCTGCGGGACGATTACTTCAAACATGCTAATTTTTATCTTGCTTTTGTGTCAGCCCTTTGCCATTAAAAAAATAAATAAATAAAAAGACTAACCTTACTCCACTTCATTTCTTTCTTTCTTTCTTTTTTTTTTTTTAAGTCACATTTTTAATAACCCCTGGTGTGTGACTGCTGGGGACGTTGACACACGCGTGGCCTTTTGCAGCTATCCAGTGGCAGAATCTGTTTTAGGGTTTTTTTTTTTTTCCTTTGCCATTCGAAGGGCAGGGGGAGGATAAAGTACGATTTCCCCAGGCCTCCCTGTAGCCTGCCCTAAGTATGCACTTGAAACGTCGGAGAATTCATTTCAGAGTTCTGAAACTAAATCCTGGTGGAGAAGAGCCGCACCATGCCAAACAGTCGATTTCCTTTTCAGCGGAGTCATACATCACTGACCCACCCTTCCCTCCTGACAGAATGACATATGTCATTTATCATATGGGCCCCAGCCAGACAACAGGGAGGGGAGGGAAGCCCAGTTCCGAAGGATGCTGTCTCCTCCTCCTCCCCTCCCCGTACTGTACAGTGTGGCTTGCAGAGAAAGCACTGCTGATTTGGCGAGAGGGAGAGGGAGGAGAGAGGGGAGGCAGGGGAGAGGGAAGGCGAGAGCCAGAGCCTGCTTCGTGGATGGCTGTCGGGTGTGTGGCGTGGCAGGCTCGAGATTGGCAGAGGCGCGGAAAAGAGGTTATGTTCTTTCATATTACCTGCTAAACCACACTGTTCAGCCTCTGATACTCTCCTACTCCCCCTTTCCTATTTTCCTTTTCTCTTTTTCCTTCTTTTCCCCCACCCTTTAATCCAAGGAAGGAAGAAAAAAAAAAAAAAAAAAACAGCTTGACAGGTATCATTCAAGCCAGCTCGGCTTGTGAGGGGTGGTATAAATGAATCTCAGGGCTCCTGGCTTCAGATGATTCAAACGTGCGTTATTGAAGATGGATGTTCCTTAAAAAAAGATTGATGGTGGATGCCGGGCTTAGGGTGCCATTTATCATTTTGAATATTATTTAGACTTGCCGGGTAAACCTGTAACTTGAGAGTTGGACCAGCCAGGGCAGGGTAGAGGCGTGTGTGTGTATGTGTGTGTGTGTGTGTGTGTGTTTCCATTGATTGGCCTTGGGTTCTTATTGCTGCTGACCAGACACAAGCCCTCCCATCTACATAGGGAAGACCCCCTCTCCCCCCCATACACACACACAAAAAAGGTGGGAGTGGAGAGGTCTTAATTTTGTATAATTTCTAAGGACACAGGGAAAAATGAAGTGTCTGTGATTTACCCTAAAGCTAACAGGCAACTTTTTCACTCTTTCTTCCTTCATAGAGGCAGTCACGTACGAAACATTAAAATATAAACAGAGCTGTAGTTGCTGAAGCCAGAACCCTTGTCTGATTTTTTAAACTCTGTGTCATGCTTTAAAAAAAAATCTATCTGAAAAGCTTAGCACAATATAACTTAAAAAAAATATATTGGTTGGCTTGGTTAGTAGTGTGAGAATGAAGAAACATAGACTTCCACATCTCAGGAATATTTCAGATAAAAAATGATCTTTTGCGGCTCCCTGCCCCTACTCCTAGCAGCCTCTTCCCCTTTGGGTCTGCACTCTGTTCTCCGCAGCTGGGCCCACACCAACCCCCACCAGGACTGATGTGGACAGCTGTTTCCAGACCCTGCCAGTTAATCACTTCTGGTTCTTTTACACCCTTGAGCTCTGTGCACCAGGACACCCCCACCTACTGGAAGTACTTAGGGACGCAGGCTGGTTTACCGCTGGAGCCCCCAGCTGCTGAGAGGGAGGCTCCTCAGAGAGCACTGGCCTTTATACCTCTTTTGCTTTTGCCTTGCTGCCTGGCTCCCTGGAGGAAAAAGGAAAACAGAAACTCTGCTAGCCTCCCTGCTCCTTCTTCTTCACCAAAGGAGCCCTGATAGTGCAAATTCAATTGTCAGGGATTCTATTAAATATGTGACTTTATTTGGGTTTGCTAATTAAATTTAAGGCATCTTGTATGACTTATAGTGTGGACATTAATTTTTTAAAATGATGGGACAGAAAGTTAGATTGGAGTAGTTTTTTATCTAAAGAAATGACAATCTAGAATTTGTGCAAGAGCTGAATGTTTGTATCTTGAGGCTTCTGGGACAAACTTTTTCCTGAAATATGAAAGGACTGCTATCTGCCATGAGTGGCGAGGAAATGGAAGTGCTGCCTTACCAACTCCAGGAAACTTTGTGTGTATTTTGAAATAACTTTATTAGCAATGTGACACTTTTTTTGCACCATACACAAGGATGACTTAGGATTCATTTTGGGGGTTGCCCAGCTGCTGCCAGACATTGGGTGGAATCAGATTTGTATCCTTTGTTGGTGCCTGAAATTGCATCCAGCTATAAAAAGATAATATTGTTCCTTGCTGAGACTTCATGGAAGAAGACAAAACTTTGATCATCTCCCCTTGCACTTGGGCAGTGTTGGAAGTAATTGGAGTACAAGTGCCAATTTGCAGGAACAATTGTAAACACCTTTGATACAAATGGCATCATCCCATTTTTACTGATTAGAAAAACTTTGCTATTAATAGGTGCAAAGTCCATTTCAGGTATAATTGGTAAGGAACTGAGTGCACTCATGGGAAGAAACCTTGTTTTGTTTTTTGTTCGCTTTTCTTCTTATCCCCTTTTCTCAGTTTTATGGCTGGAGACATGATTTATTGCAGCCATCCATCTTGGGGGCTCATCCATCACACCCGGGTTGCTAGGAGATTGTGGCAGCAGCTGTTTGCTCTGAATCAGACAGAAAAGTTGTCAATCATCAAAGGCAGGTGAATAGCATTAGAAACACGCTATTGTCAGACGGAATAATTAATCAAAGAGAGAAAAGATAATTAAAAAGATATGACCCTTGCAAGTACTTGCTCTGGGTTGCCTGAAAAAAAAAAAAAAAAAAAAAAAAAGAAGAAAGAAAGAAAGAAAGAAAAACTGCCTGGTCTTTTCTAGACACTTAAGCAGCTGAGGGCTGATAAAATATGCACTCTGCAGTGCATAGTTTTTAATTAATTGAAAAAGGTTCAACATTCAAAGACGATGCTGGAGAAAAGTCCGATTATGAGCAGAAGTAATATTTATTGTTTGCATGAAGGGCTTGACACAGACTCCAACTTTCTGTTGCAAATTTCTGGTTCCCTAGTTGGTGAGGAGGTGCCACCAGGGTCTCCAGGTAGTCATCAGGGACCCACATCTTTTTTTTCTGCTCCTCTGCGATCTTGTTCATTTACCTTGACCCCAAAGGACCAGAGTGGAACTCTACTAACCAGGATCAGATGTCTTCCTACAGTTCCAGTGGGTCTGAAAGGACTGAGTTCCTTAGATAACAGGATTTTTTTTTTCTTTAAATGGAGGTGGGAGGATTGGAAGATGTACTGTGATGTCCACTTTCAGGGTCTACAGAGCAAGTTCTGTATCCTTTCATCTGCTTCACACCTACCTGGAACTTGCTTTAGGCCCTGAAGGAAAATTTTCCTTAGCATGGCCCAAAAAAGCACCTTCAAGAGTGGCATCCAAAGAGTGATAACCCAGAAAACCCTGTATTATGGTCTAGGGATCCTTTTGGGTGCCCATTTTACCCTCGAAAATATATTCATAGACTAGGAAGTTCATTCTTGCTCTTTCTGAAGCTAAAATATTCTGGAGGAATTGGAAAATGTATTAAAGACGAGATAGAAAGTGGCATATCTCGAGTTGCTTTTCAGTTAAATATGCTGCAAACCCTGAAACAGATCTACTCTTTTATTTTTGGATACTATGCTTGATTTTTCACACCACTCTCCTCCCAAAGAATAGCAGGAATTCTAAAATTAGCAGGAGGAAAAAAGGCTTGAATATTAGAATTCATGCGGAGGAAGAAAGCAACACTTTTTTTTTCAGTTAGGACACTGTTTTCAGGGTGCATCCATCAGAGCACTAGAGACTCTATCCTCCACTCTGCACATGCTGGCAATGAGAATTCATTACCCTGAGTCCCAAGGGACTATGCTACCGCCACACCTATGGAGGTGTCATTCACCTCCTCTCATTTTACACTTGAAACCCACTGTGGGTGAAGCAGCCTTGGCCTTGAGGTGAGAGAGAGATACCTATAAGCAAAAACACCTGCCTGGGCTGCTGGAGCCCTCTCGGAGGATTCACTTGCTCAGGTAGCTGGAGGAATTAGAACTCGATCTCCGGGAAAATGCGTGAATTTGACTTTCAGTAACTCTTTGGGTTCTGGAGCCAGAGTGTCCCTGATAGCCTTTTGGCCTCACAAGTCAGCCTGGGAGACAACTGAATATGTGCATTTTTTGACTTATCAGTTGTCCTTGAATTTTGGTGTTTTTTGGAGCAATACCTGTTCTTAACCAAGCAGGGGCTGTGCCATGCTGCAGGCATGCCAAAGATTCCAATGGATGCGTGGTGGGGGAGGAGAGCTTCATTAGATGCCCTGGGAAGCCTGGGCCCTCCTGTCCCCCATGAGACCATGCTGGTTAGAGGTGGATCATGGGGACAGTTCATCTCAGCCCTTGAAGAGAAATTCTCATAGTTCTGTCATCTCCCCTTTCCTAGTTATTGCTGAGAAAGCATACTGCCTAATGTCAGCCAGAGCAGTTCCAAAATGTGGAAGTTCATCAGGGAAGGGCAAAGGAAGAAAGTTCCCTGTGATTCATTTATGGTAGATTTATGAATTCACATATAAAGAATGTCAACTTTTAATGCTAGTGAAATTAGATTGAAATTTTGCTTCCCCTGAAAAAAAGACAAACAAAACAAAGAAAGGGAAAGTCCTCAAGTTCTGGGAAGTTTCTGCTGCTCATTTTTTTCTGGAGCTGCATTGGGATCTAATGCTCCTTGTTCTCCCAGGTAACCACCAGCAGCTGTCTGAGTGACTCATGAAATAACGGAGAGGAGAGGGGAAAGGGTAAGCCAGGAAGGAGGGGTGCCTTGGTTCTTCTTAAGAGGAGTCTGTGGTTTGGAGTGTGTGTTTTGGCCAGGATTCCAACACCTTTCTCTCTGGATTATGGTTTCTCAGACAAGGGAGGGGGACATAGCAAGGACCTCCTGTATCTGAAGTGGGTAGGGTGGAATAGAGCTACCATGTTCAAAGTCATATTTTATGGCGAGCAAACCTAATATTCCCCTGACCCCCATGTCCACTTGCCATTTGAGTGTTTCATATAAGTGTCATCCATTTCCCTCTTGTAGCTTGTCAAGACAAGGTTACCTGGAAGTCCTTTTGGATTTTCCTCACTCAGCTGCCATAGACTCAAAGCAAGCCGGGCCCCTGCCCCACCCCGCTGGCTCTGCCTGAAGCCTAGGATGCGAGAGAAAGGAAGCTCAAATTAACCAGTGTGACTCCCTGTAGGTGAAGACATTCTGAACCACTTAAAAGACCTCGACCCACCTAAGATGCAATGCTTATTACTCATCTGCCCAAGGAAAAGCCTTTGGAAGGGATGAGGATTCACATTCGCCAGAGGAGAAGATGGAGTTACCGGTGGCTTTCCCGTGGTGAAAGGGTTCCCCTTTCGCGACATTCCATTTCCTGCCTTTGTTTTTGCTCTGGGCCTGTATGAAATGGCTCTTTCATATATATATTAGTTAGCGAATACTATGTCGGTGTAATATATGAGGCTGCAGTGGTGTTATTTTCTCTTGCTTTTCTATATAAAATAGTAAAGGCAGCAAGGACTCTGGTACGTGACTGAGGTTCCTACTGAGATGGTTAGGTGAATAAGTAATAGAACAAACACGTAGTCTACTGGGCAAAGGAAAATAAATAAAATAACAGCGTGTTCTTGGTTCCGAGGGCCGTGCAACACAAGCTTGTTCACGTTGGGTCCTGGAGCTGCAGACTCTGATGAAGTGTGGGTGGGGAGGTAGAAAGGTATTATTTGGAAACACATGTACTGGCTGCTTGTGAAAGAAGTGAAGTATTTAACATTTCTCCGAGGAAAACATCTTTCATTACTTGACGTGTTCTCTGGTAATGATTTTTCATTTCAACAAACAAGTGCTTATTAGCGTTTGTGTGAGAACCTGGCTGAGGTGGAAGGCAGGGCCATTTTTAACATGGTCTCTCCGGTCTAGGTGAATGGGGCCTGGCTGGTCCAGGTGGTCCCTGGGTGACCACAGACGTGGCTTCTCCAGGTAGCTCTGGGTCACATACTCTGCTCTTTGGGTCCTCTGCTCTGCTACAGGGGTGCTTGTGGGCTCAAGTGGGGGAAGTCAGCAGGCTTGTATTTTGTTTGTTTTTCATTACAAACAGGATGTTCAATGGTACTTGACTGGAGGTTTGAGATGGGTTTGCCTAGAGAGCCAGGCTGCTGTGCATGCTGGGAGTTTGATACAGGATTTCCTGGTGAAATGGACTATTTTGCTTAACGATGATATGATGGCATAAGGATTGGAGGAACTGATCAAAGTCATGTTTCTGTGATGGGTCTGGCTATTACAAATGAACTAGTTTCAAGAAAGAGAGCTTAGGCACCAGAGCCGAGCAGGCATGTCTGAGCAGGGGACTTGGGCTGGCTGGTATTCTGGGAGGTGGGCTCCCATGCCCTGGGCATCCTCCTGATCCTGGGTGGTGTTGGGGAGGGCAGCACATTGCTCTTGGCCCTCTCTGAGTGAGAGTGGGAGGGAGCAGGTGTGCTCTCCACTCAGACTTACTTTGGCCCCAACGCCTGGGACCCTTCAGTGTGGCTTCAGCCCTGGTTTATTTTGCCTGTCTTTTCTCCTATGAGATAATAAGTGCATCAGCCAATCTCATTGCAATTATGGCCCAACATGACTTTTTCTCTGCTTTACCTTACATCCCTATTATGGTGTCCATGAAATTAGAAAACGGGACCTGGGGAGCGCATTAATAAGCCTCTTATTATAGTTTGCTAAACTGCTGTTCCCACCAAATCGAGAGTAAGTATTGACAGGTGATGGCCCTGTGCAAACTTTATTTCTGATAACAGTTCCCAAATACAGCTAATAACCTTAGTAGGTAAGCCCCCAAATAAAATCTGATTATGAATAATCTGTCATCATCACTCTGAAAAATACGATCTCCATTTACATCCCAGACAAACTTTTATTCAGTAAATGAAAATCGTCTTCACCTCTTAGAGCCCGCTTGCCTGGTGGTTCCTTCTGCTATGTCGGGGTGGGGAGTGCAGCTGTTAACACTGTTTATACATTCCAGGAGTATTAAGCAGTTAGGTTACTGGAATTGTGGCTGAGCGTGGGGGAGCAGCATTCTGGGCCGTGTCTCTGTAATTAGTTACTAAGCATATCACGAAATCCCAGATATAATAATAAAGTTTGTAATGATTATATTGTCAGGAGGCATGGAGCACACCTCCTCATTGACAATGGAAGAGACAGGAGGATCAGCCAATGTTTTGACTATAACATAACCAAGGGTCTTAGCAGGGGAGGATAATTTTGCTCTCAACCAGCGATTCTATATATTGTCATGATTGGAAACATTCCTTTTTGGAGATTTGACTACAGCGGGGAAAATGAGAGAATGAGTAGGGAACACCTTTGTCTCATGGAGGACTCTTCCTTTCATGTACTTCATCTTTTTCCTGTGGTTGCCCCTGCCCAACAAAAACTGCCTTGTAGAGGTGGCAGCTTTTGCAATTCAGGCTGAGCCGGAACCCAGCCACTCTGCCCTTAGAAACAGGCACCCTCTCCTTGGGAAGGTTCAGCATACTCTGGTGTAGAAACATAAAATGGACGTTCTATTAAAATCAATACACTGTCACGGCTTGACCAGACAGCTCCAACACCACGGTAGGTGGCAGTTGGTAGACATTTGGTGCACAGAGCACTTGGCCACAGTGAGACAGCTAATGCAGCCACCGGCTTCCTTGCAACTATTTGTAGTTTTCTCCTCTCGGTGTATCCATGACATTTCCAGAAAATGCGTCTTCACGAGAGGGTTTTGCTTCCCTCCGTTATGACACAGCACAGCAAGTGGAGCCGCGCTGCAGCTGCAAAGTTACGTGGCACATTTTAGCCACATCCACTGGGTACCATTATTACCATGCTTGTGCTGGTACTTGTACAAATGCAGATTAATTTAAAGAAATAATAGCAATTCATGCAGACATGAAATGCCAGTGACAGAAACAACAAAAAATGTTAAGTAAGCTGCTCAAAAAAAGAGAGAATTAATGACCCCTTTTAATTCATCAGCGCACCAAAAATAGATCATAAACGTGGCTTACTATGGGGATGATTTTGCAGACATGTTTTTCTGAAGTTCCAGTGCAGGTGAGCTGGGAAGGCTGATGGTGGCTCCTACCACATCCTCTGCGGGAAACTTGAAAGGTCCAGGCAGTTTGCTTAGAGCAGACATGCGTATGCTGTTCTTCTCCTTGAATCCATGGAGAGAGGGAGAAAGGGAGCAGGTAGCCCTTTGGGAGGTTCTCAGTTCTGCTGCTGGTCAGGGTAGCTCCTGTGTAGGGAGTTTCAGGAAACCCATCTCTGGCAGGCAGGTCCTGCATTTCCCATTATTCTCCTGCTGCCGTGGTGGCTGGGGTTGTGCCAGTTGTTTGCAAGTCACCTATGGCACAGGACAGTCAGAGGGTCCTGTGGTCACCCTCTCTGCATCCCTGCTCACAGGTGTGGGTGGGAAAGCCTTTCCCAGGACACCCCTATGTTTATTTGGGATCAGCTTCTCCAACCTGGGCTGCTCCCCGATTCCTAGGAGTTATAGATCTGTTCCCCCCAGTTTTAAATGGAATTTGGCTCCTTGTTTAAAAAGCTCATTGCTCTTTTCAGTTCAAAGGGATATGGCAACAACCTACATTTTCTTTCCTCTCCCCATCCTCTCTCTTTTTTTTTTTTAATATTTATTTTTTAGTTGTAGGTGGACACAATAGCTTTACTTTACTTTTATGTGGTGCTGAGGATCGAACCCAGTGCCTCCCACGTGCTAGGCGAGCACGCTACCACTGCGCCATAACCCCAGCCCCCTATCCTCTCTTGCTAATAAGGTGGAAGGTGGTAGAGTGGAGAGGAATGATCTGAAAAATTACCCAGGGATGACGCTGGTGGGAAGGGGGCATCCTTGGATAGGCCGGGTGCTGTGACCTGCTGACTCCTTCCTGGTACTCACTAGGCGGCACTGGGGGCTTGAGCAGTCCGAGTGGTCGGTCTCTTGTTTGCTGAGCGTCCAAGTGGGGCAGCAAGGAGTCTGCATCCCAAGGCCCCTGCTGGCAGCTCCAGGTCCAGGCCAGCCAGCCAGCCAGCCAGCTTGCTCAGAGCTGCCCCTGCTAGAGGGGAGAATATTCCAGAAGATGTGAAGTTGAGGCCGGTGCAGGGCTTGAGGTCCACTCAGAGAAGCTGCTCAGGGATTGTTTTTTGGTAAGAGTTTTTTTTTTTTCTTTAACTCTTCTAAATTTAAAACTGTTGTAAAAGGCAAAGCTGTTACAGAGAGAAACCAACCTTTAGTAATCACAAAGCAGCTTTTATGAATTAAGAAAAAAAAAAAGGATCTTGACCCTCTTTGAAAGGAAATAAAGGAGGAACCCAGTGTAAGGAAAACAAGAAAAGCTGATGTTACAGTTTTTGTGATTACTCATATCCTAGGCTGAAGCTTGGAGGAAGCCAGTTATAATGGAATTTCATTTTTTTCCCTCTTCCTAGTTGTGTCCCTGCTCCCTTTTTTCCATTAGAATGAGGAGTGGTTTGTACTTGGTGAGAAAAAAAAAAAATACATCTTTGGCACATGATCCTTGTTCTTAGTTGACCCAAGGCTGATAGGCCTGAAGCTTGAAATATGTGCCCTTGGAATGAATTCTCCAACTCTGAGGGTATCTTTGGAGTGCAGAGACACAGTAGGCTTCCAGTGGGCTCGCCTGCCTCTTCTTCCAAACACACACTCCCAAGGGGCTGAACCCCAGTCTCTCCTAGACTTGAGCTTTGACACCAGCCTTTAACTCACGTAAACAACCCAGAGGCCCTTGAATACTCCACCTTCAGATATTCGGAAGTGAAAAATCTAAAGCCATCTAGTGGTTAGTTATTATTACTAGCCACTTTATTAACACCATTTAAAAAAATTATTTGATTGCTGTTGGTGTACAAGTGGCTGGTAGCAGTTCACCGGTTTCATTGATGTGGAATGAGGCCTGAGACACTGACCAAAAGCAGAGATGCCTCAACTCCGGGCCGAATTAAGTAAATGTGTGTGCAAGCAAACTGTAGTGTGCCTGTTGCCAGAGCTGACCTTCTACCACTAATTTCTTGCTGTGCCCTGAAGATTGTAATTGCAGTAACATGATATAAATGTAAACTTTAGCTCTCCTGCAGAACACACAAGACAGCTTGACACCTTCATTGCAGCCATAGAAATTACCATTGTCTCTTCTTTCTTGCTCTGAGCTTAGGTGACCAAGCCAAGAAGTCATTACACAATTAGAGTTGACAAAACTACCTGCAACAGTTCTTCCCCTTAAGTTTGGGGGGCTTATGTCAATTTCACATTTCCGTATCTTTGTCATTAATAACAAAATATCTGCAATACATGTGCCCACAAGACTCAGGGTCTTGTGGAATTTTCAGATCAAACAGCAATATGTAATTTTCTGTAAATATGCCTTTTTAAAGTTTAAATGTAAATACTAACAGCTCCTATAGGAAGTTGACCATCAGGTCTCGTGCAAAGCCACTGGTGGACAGTGACTGGAAGCTGTCCACCAAGATCCCATTTAGGTGACAACTAAAATAAAGATTTTTGAAAGGATATGCTGATAGGTGACAGGGCTTATCTGAAAGGCTGCTCTTCTATGCTATCTCCTATTACCATGGTTCTGGATAATTCTTTATTCTTATAATATCTGCAGTTACGTATATTGTATTGTAATTAATTGTTACAATATGTTGTGCAATATTATCACCTGCTTGTAGGCTTATATACTAGGTAGGCCTGACTACTACCTAAAGAAGAAAAAAACGCACAGTTTTTTCCTTTCATTCGTTATTGGATATGAAAGGAGAGAGACACTTTTCTGCTAAAGAAAAATGAGCCTGTTACTAATGATTTAACTGGCCATTCCAGGAGTAAGACATTCTCAGACCTTCTGTTTCAATACCAGCTAATTATGCAAATAAGTCTGTGCAGGTGAGTACTGCAAGTTGGGCTGGATGGGCAGGGGCCGGCCCTTTGAGTGAGTCAATTCTGCTGTTTTTTGTCAGCCAGGGTGGGCCTTCAAGGGGCTTGCCCCTGGTCTGGCAGAGGTGCCCATGTGGTACCTGTTTCACACCTGGAGTTATTCACACTCATCTGAGCCTTTCCGGTGTATAGAAAGAGAGCAATTTGGAGATGCCAGTCTTTCCCTGAGGTGTATAGACTGAGCAGGTTATCTGCTCTTAAGTTTAAATTTCCTCTTTTCAATAAGGTGTGTTGGCATTGGGGGGATCCTGTATAAATGGATTCTAGCTGGGGTCCTGGGCAAAAGTTATATTTCTTCTGACAGAGTGTATAGCAACGTTTTTCTTAATTATTCTTGATGTTTTGCCCATTATACCATTAGCTTCTTCAGAGGACAGAGATAAATAGCTGGTATCCACAAGAACAAAGTGTGAACTGAATGCATTTAATTATTGATATCTCAGTAACTAAAGGTTCTAAAATGATGTTGTCAAATGCCTTAGTGATCTGACAGCAGATGTATTGGTTTGCAGATGCAACTAGAGACAATATCCAAATAAACTCTGGAAAAGGAGACCATTAAACAAATAAGAGAATACAGTACTGCATTTTCTCATTTTAAAATTTTTCCACAGTACAATTGGTTTCATTTTGTGTATTGAAGTTTGAAGTTTAGGTAATTTGCAAGAATATGTGTTTTTTTTAGGTATGCAATAAGATAAATATTCTCTGTGTACTATCATACTTTTGTTTTTAAGTGAACTGCCTGGATCAACTACATATATGGTGTGTTTATAAATGTGCATGTGTGTGTATGTGCACATGTCTGTATGTCTTATGTGTAGATGTATGTGTTGTGTACAGATGTGTATGACCTCATTGAAGATTAACATTTGCACAATCTTATCCTTACCAAAGTGAATTTTAAAATACTAGTTTGATATGCATGTTTCCAAACAGAATAAAGTGGAACACTAACAAATTACATTCCCCTTCCTCTAATTAGCTACCAGATCCTTTTCATAGAAAAGTAAGGATTTCAGGTATTTATTCTGACATGTTGACAGAACTTGTCACATTTTCAGCTATCTCAGTTTTTTATTTTACTATCTTTGAAATGTGGAATATGATTCTCAGGGTTGAAAACATACATGGAAATCTAGTTCTGTTCGCAGACATGCACAAAGAGCAGCCCACAGACTCAGAGTCTAGAACCTGAAGTTACAGGTCTTAGGAAAGAAGTGAATTGGGTAAACATGTCAAAGGTTATTGCGGTACAGTGTTTTGTTTCTTTGAATGTTTGGCCTATAGTACTGTTCAGAGTGATGCTTAATTATATGTTTTCTCTAATGGCCTTTTACTCTTTTGCCATTCTTAAAAAGGAAACAGAAAGTGATGGCCTGCCGCAGACTGATTGAGTGCATAAAGTCCACATTCCCTTCAGGACACCTTCTGTGACGTTCCTGGCATGCTAGATGGACTTCTCCCTTATGGTTTTATGTTTCCCTGGCCTGTGCACACTGGGCCATATTACCTAGGCTTTCCATTGGAACTAAAGGCTGCATGAAATTCTGGGAGGATATTTATTTGAAGTTGCAAAAATGTTTACAGTAAGAGAGACTGAGACACGGGCACTGCGCGTGCACAGCTAGCCTTACGCAGTGGAGCTGCCTTTCCTTAATGTGTTCCATGTGCTTAGTTCTCCCTAACAGCAACAAACAGGCTGCCTTTTACGGCTGCTTACTTGGAAATTAAATAACAAGTCTGCGTAAGATACTTGCTGCACACTCCCAAGATTATAGCTTCATGAGAAAGTGACTTACAGTGATATATAATGGGAGGTCAGCACAGTTGTCACTGTGGCAGCTCAGAGCATCTGAGTGTCTTTGGGCATGGGTGTGCACATACACATACGCACATGCACACACATGTGCTCAGGTACCAGGCGTGTGCATGCAGGGCAGCTTGACAGAAGCTATAGATATAGCCTTGGAAGGTTTGACAGTAGCTTCCCCTGGTGAAACTAAATGCATTTTAATTTTTTTATTAAAAAAGCAATAATGCACATAATAGGAAATCTAGGAGAAGCAAAGGGCATCCAAGTAAGCATGGCTGCCCAGGGGCAAGCAGTTTCCAGTTACCAGTTTGTGGTATATCCTTCTCCATATTTGAAATCATAAATACCCACATGCACTTTATATTGTAACTCTCTGTTTTCAATTAAAAGTCTGTTTCAGATATCTACAATGTACTTTGACAGACATCTAGAAGTTAAAATGCATGAACAGATGGATGGGTACACACGTGCCAAAGCAGATTAAAGTTTGAATCTTGGTAATAGGTGTACAGGTAAAATTCTTCAAACTTTGCTGTGCGTATTATATTTTTTATAAGAAAATTGTGGAAAAATATATATCTTAACCATCATCTTATGTTACATGTATTGTATCATATAGAGCAGCCTAGTGCTGTTTTAGGGCTGCATGTTACTCCAGTGCATGAGATGCCCTCTTAGTGGACATTTGGGTTGCTTTTAGTCTTTTACAAACAGTGCCACAGGGAACGGCTTTCCACATGCAGGATGCAGCAGCATCCTTCTGCTTGTATCTTTGAGGAATAGAACCCTAGAGGTGGAATTGTTTACTGAAAAGGTTAGCAAAAGGCAACATCCACATTGTTCTCCAAAAAGATGGCACACATTCTCCTTCCCTTTAAAGTGTGGGCGTAGGCTTTTCTCTGACCTCCAGAGGTTAGTTCACACAGGCAGCAACCCTCTCGCTCAGCAGGAGTTCCACGTGTCTCCATGCATCAGACTCTCCATTACTTTTTTTGTTGAAGTCTCTGGGTGACAGCCAATTGGTATTAAGTTTATAGGATCTCAGCTCTTTAGATTGTATTACACTAATGTCCTCAGTGGATGGACAAGAAAACAGGTCCAAAAAGGGGAAGAGACCAGCCCAAGTTCTCACGGTCATTTCCTGGCAAAGGCAGTAAGGTGTGCACCTGGCTCTGTGGCTGGCCTGCGAAGGCTGCTCCATTGGCATCCTCATTACCTGATGATGCTTATAGAGCCCGGCAGCCAAAACAGAGAAGCGCTGTGACTGTATATTACCTTTGTTTAGCTCCTGCAGAGTACGGCAGAAGTGGCTGGCTACAGCTTGTAGCTTCTTAGATAATGACCATGGAATACTGCAAATGTCCTTTTGGGTTTTGGCTGAATAATATTTAAGGATTTTGAAACAGTGACTTAATTGTGTTTTTATGTAATTGATGGCATTGTAGTAAAATGTATTGAGACACCACATCAGCATTTTTCTAACTGTTCCTTGGAGAAAAATATGCTCATATGAAAATGGTTTCTTCACTTTCCACTCATGGAATTGAAAAAATAAAAAATCATTGTGCTTCCATGGAATCACTGTGCCCAGAGATTCTCTAATTTTGAAGTGTTTTCCCCTCTGGACTTGGCCTAAATAATGCAAGGACACCTCCCTTTTCTAAGTTGGGTTGTTCCTTGTTTGGAAGCAATGGGCATGCGATAGGCCAAGATTGTGGGTCTCCAGACCTGGGATCCCTCGCTGTAGCCCTTCCTATTTGGCCTTTCCGCTGCTTCAGGTTTTTGTTTTTTTTTTTTTTTTGGTACTGGGGATTGAACTCGGGGACATTCAACTACTAAGCCACATCTCCAGCCCTATTTTGTGTTTTACGTAGAGACAGGATCTCACTGAGTTGCTTAGCACCTCGCTGTTGCTGAGGCTGGCTTTGAACTCACGATTCTCCTGTCTCAGCCTCCCAAAGATTACAGGCATATGCTACTGCACCCGGCCTGCTTTAGGTTTGAAGCTGGTCAAAAGAGAGCTCGCTCAGTGACACTCAGAAATAGCTCAGTTTCCAAAAGTTGTGTCTGAATTTGAAGCCTGCGTAATTTTACGTTGTTATCAGGGAAATCAAGGTATTTAAATAAATTCTATTAGTTTTCTCAGTCTTCATACCATTGTTTATAAGGGGGAGGGTTTAAGTTAACTGTCAGTGTTTTTGTTTCAAATCTCACTGCTTGGTTTTTGTTCTGAAGAATGAAATTATAAACATTAAAAATAAAAAAAAAAATTGGGGCTGAGGATATAGCTCAGTGGTATAGTGCTTGCTTGGCATGTGCTAGATTCTGGTTTCAATTCCTAGCAAGGCAAAATAAATAAAATAGAAATAATAAATTAAAATAAATTAAAAAATAAAAAGAATAATTTTTAGCTACAGAAAACTCACCAGTCTACAAAATTAAATAGTAATAACAATAATAGTGACAATGCTTTCAAAGCCCCGTTGGTGGCTTTCACAGTGGTTCAGATTCTGCGTGCTGCATACAGGAGGCCTGTGGCAGGCCTTTAGACTCCAGCCTGGCTGCTGAAAGGAGGTGCAGGAACAGAGAGGCTGTATAGAATGTGGGCTTCAGAGATGTTTCCTTCCTCCTGCGATTGGTTGTGAAGCTGTCCCTAGACCCATCGATCTTCTCAGGGAGGGCAGCCGGTATGCAGCATGCCAGCGCTGTGCATGGAGGGTCACCTAAGGAAGATACTGCGGCATCTCCAGCTCTCCAGGTGTGTGGGAGCAGCAGGTTCAGGGGCATGACAGCAGCTGCTGCTTTCCCTACACGGGAGAAACACCTTCTCAAGGTGTGGGACAGTGTGAGAAGGTTATTGGGGACTGAGTTTTCCTTCCTTGGGTAGGAAACTTCAGTGGTTCTACCCTGATGTGTATGATGGGCAGAGGCCAAGCTCTTCCTGTGGTCTTGATAGGACAGTTCTCAGGGCTTCTCATGGGTCTACGAATGTGAATCATCTGGGTGTTCATAAACCAACTGGGCATTGCTGAGAGCAGAGATAAATCTAATGCTCCCACTTTGTAGAGTTCTTTGACGTTGAATCCTTATAGAGGCGTACACGAAAAAACCTGATGAATATTAAGAAGAAAAATAAAAAGAATCATGCATTCTTTTTCTATTAAATGGCAAAGCTCATGTGTCTTAACGTCTGATATAAATTTGATTTTTTATAATTAAACCTATTTACAGGAGTTCTTTATTAAATAAAAACAGTTGATTTCTAGTTTTCAAAGCCTTCCTAATCATTGAATAGTAAAGATTGCCAAATCCTGGCAGCAGAAACTTGTGTTTATTCCTTACCCCTTAGTGTTGAGGGGTAGATGGCATCATTGTGGGAACAGGCCGTTCCCAGCTGGATGAGGAGGACCTTTGGCACCTGATCCTGTGGACAGTCGCCTGTTTGGGTTAATCTCAGCATTCAATAGCAGGAGGCTTATTTAAGACAATTTACACATGAGATAAATGCTCTCAATTCAATATTGCTTGGTGAAGCAGGTTTCCAGATATAATACAAATCATATAAACATGCACAAATTATAACAGAAAAAAGAATAAACCTCAAAATCTAAGTCTTTTTTTATCTTGTCTTCTATACACCTTTATTTTCCAAATATTCAATAATAGGTGAATGTTCCTAACATGTGGACCTGTTGTTGATAGTATGTATATCCTGGATCTTTTGTGGCCAAGCAGAAGATTGATAATTAGTTTCATTTATTTATTCACTCCTTCAAGAATTAAGTACTTCTTTTTCTCCTGACCTCAGCTTGCCTTTTCCCTCTCCTACACACACAATCTAGAGGGAAAGCAGCCCTGTCCGCATTGGGCCTGCTGTTGCAGGGAGATGAGATGATAAATAGCCCCTGTATGATGCTTTTAACCTTGCTGTGTTCAGGAACCTTGAATTAACTGGATTGGAGTTGGCTTTATGCACATACCTCAGCGTTGGTAGATTTCCATGAAGTCCAAGCAGGCTTACAGTTTATAGATTAGTCTTAGTAACTAGAAGTGTAGTTACTGGATGGATTGAAAGAAATTAGAAAGGTGTCTTGGGGCATTCTTGTGTGAGATCTTTGATGATCCCCTTGGACACAGGTGAGGGGTACTGTGACATTGTCAGGAGGAGCTCTGGGTGAGAGCCATGGAGCAGAGTAGCCCTGCCTGTCTGCATGTCAGCCATAAGCGAGGACCCTTTTCTTCTCAGCATCAGTATCACCTGCCTCAACACTGGAATGATTAATTGGGTTCAGAGGGTTACCTTCAAATTTAAGGAGTTGGTGGGGGGGTGAGGGCACAAACTCTGAAAGGAAATTATTAAAGACTAATTTGCTTGTTTTTCCCTTCATCCTTCAATATGAACCCCATTTTACATCCTTTATGTATTGGAAAGTGCAAGACAATACTTTGACACTTGCAAAGCTGTAATAAAAACTTGAGGTAGAAACTTAACCTCTGTAGGGTATGCATCATGTAGCTGTCTGGATGGATAGCCTGTCCTAATATCTGCCAGCCATCTCATATGACCCTCAGGGAAGGAAACTCTGTCTCCTTCACTCAGCTGAGTTCAGTGTTGTTCAAGACTCTATAACTTCCCTCAATCAGAAATTAAAAATGTTCTTCAAAGTTTCCATAAACACCTAGGTCTACAACGGAGGCCATCACTTCTTAGTGAATGGACCAAGAGTCAGGAAGATGTCAGCTGCCTGGTGCTGCCTCCCTGCAGCCTGGGTATACTGTAGATTCATGCAGTATGGTCATTGGCGCTATCTCTTGGACAATTCTCAGCCACAGCTTAATGACAACAACCTGCAAAGGCCTGGGTCAAGAGATAGGACAATTAGGCAGGTCATCCTGAGCAGGTTCCTTCAGAAGGACAGGTCAGGAATCATGTTGCCCTCAAGACAAGAACAACTGCAGACACCATTCTTCTAAGATGGGCCCAGGGCATGGAAAAAATATCCTGCTCCAGGTGTCAAGTCTCAGAGGAAGACATCTTTTGGTTGACCCATCCTTTTTTTAAGGTTAAATAATGTTAAAAGAACCAAACCACATGCGACTTCAGGGATGGATTTTAGAAGCAATGAGTAGACAAAGCAAATCAAAGATTTAAAACATGGCAGTTATTATTACAAAGCTAAGAAGTAAACACGAGCCTCGTACTGTTTGGGGGTACATGCATTTATATCCAGAGCAGTGGTTTCCTACTGCTTGCCTGTTGGAGAGGCCCAGTGGTAATTTAGTGATTTTTTTTTTTTTTTTTTTTGGTAATGGGGATTGAACTTGGGGTACTCGACCACTGAGCCACACATCCCCAGCCCTATTTTGTGTTTCATGGAGAGACAGGGTCTAATTGAGTTGCTTAGCGCCTCGCCATTGCTGAGGCTGGCTTTGAACTCGCGATTCTCCTGTCTCAGCCTCCCAATGTGCTGAGATTACAGGCATGCGACACCACACCCACCTTAATTTAGTGATTCTCAAATTGGATGAGATCCTGGTTTGTAGGTACTCGTTTTGTTCTATACTTAAGAGCTTACATATACATATGTATTTCCTATGCATTTCTGTATTTATTAAACATGACATGAGAAAGTGTTTCAGGGTGTGGTCTCCGATCTCTAAGTCCCTTTCCAGCTCTAAGCTCTGATTTTTGAGCCACATGTAACAATTATGACTTAGTTTAGGGAGATTTGGTAAGAAACTGTCCATCCCTTCTATCTGCTGTTTGTTTTGGAAAGAATTAGGGACCAAGCGGCCAGATCACTGTCCTCTCTGGGGGCTGCATGTTCAGAGTTCATATACGTCATCCGGTTAACGAAGTTGCCTTCCCACCCCATCAGTTGGGACTTTTTAGCAGAGTAGAGAGCTTGATTAAGTGATGGTTGTACCTTCTAGGGTTAAGAAAAAGCTTTTGGTGGTTGCGGTGGTTCTTACCATTGTCATGGTGGCTACTTTCCCCTTGCTCATGTTCTTGGAGTGCACACTTGTTCTCTGCCTGGAGGTGCTTTGAGGGGTTATGAGCACATGGTAGGCAAGCCTGTGTTTCCTGGGGGCCTAGTCACCTGCTCTGTGTGGAGATACCAGGGTGCTACAGGGCTGGTCTTCTCTGGCTCATTTGAGCAGCACAGGTTAAGGCCAGGCTTTGCTGTGACAATCTGGACATGCTCATGTTGGGGGTTTCTCCCAGTTTTACTTCTTTAATGTGATTTAATTATTTGTGTCTCACTGAGCAGTTTTCATATACAAGAATATAGTTTTTTTTAATTCCCAATGAAACCTTTAAAATATTTATCAGAAACAGTGATTTATGTGCAAAATTCTCAAAGAAGAAAAAAAGTACTTTTCTGTGTTTTCGGCTAGAAGGCTTTTGTGTTTATAGCATTCTTCTTTTATCTGAAGCGGGGCAGGCACCCTTGGCAGCTGCTATTCATAGTCTGCTTGTTTTTGTAGCGTTGCTAAGTTGTTAGGTGGTGATCACAGTTTACCCAAGTCTTGTTGCTCCTTTTCTATAGCGAAGGAACAATGTGACTTTTAGCAGGGGACAGTCTTGATGCCTACGCACAGATCCAGATGTACTCACCCAGGAAAATCAACTTCTCAGATCTCCAGTATTTGACATGTGGGATCACTGCTGAGGGTTGAGCTGCGATTAATTAGACGCATTTAGGCATGGCACCAGGCTGGTAGAAATGTCCTCAGGCCACGCGAGGGACCTG
>PVHX01000625.1:247500-274153 GCA_004024805.1 Geosciurus inauris
AAGACGTCCAGTCATTTGCTCTCAGTTCCATGCTGGTAAGTCCAAGTGTTGGGACCGTGAAGCGGGTACCCTTCTCAGAAGTGCTCAACTTAGGTGTGTTCTTTGCAGTCAGGGGCCAGGGATCCTTCGGGTCCCTGAATTCTTTTCATTTCCCAGACGGCTGTGGCCACCCATCTTGATAATTACTGCTCTCAGCACATCAGCTCAAAGTCATGGGAAGTTCATGTGTCACTGCCAGTTTGCTGGGGGTCCAGGAAAGATGGACAGGCATCACCCTCACAGAGGCACTGGCAGATGTGTGGGGACAAGAAGCAATTCCACAGCCCAACGGGCAGGTGGTAAGAGATGCCAGGAACATCACTGCCACGTCCTTGCCAGGTACTCTGGATCCACAGATGGCACGCTCCTATCTCAGACTCTGGTGCTGCCCTCCCGGCAATGCAGACTCAGTGGCCAGGCTCTGGTCAAAAGCCAAGTGCCGGAGCCATCATTCAGAGCTGAAGTATCCTGTCTTTAATTGATAATGGCTCCTTGCAAATTTTACATTTTTTATTAGCATGTTTATTCATATTGAGGTTTGATAACTGCTACTTCCCCAAACTGGAAGTTCAGAGTTTTCAGTAGAAATCTGCCAAATTCCCTTACAAGTCTGGGGTGTTAGAAATCCTAACAAAAAAATCGTGCTTGTTAACCAGGAAATCGAATCCCTCCCTATGGGCCGGGTGCTTGCCTCACAGAGTATCCTGCGGAACCCTCTGTGACTGTGCTTTGCCTCTGAGCAGGCTTGGCATCCTGTGTCCCAAACCTGTCGTGCTGGTTGACATATATGCATATTCCATGTACTGCGGAACATTATTATTTACACACGTTTTAACTCAAATAAATTTATTTTTAAAAGGAAAGTGTGTCGGTCCTATAAATGAAGACCCAGAATCACTTGCCATAAAGAGAAAATAACCATAAAAATAAATGCCGTGAAATCAAACAATGTCATTAAATTCTAGCTGGATTCTCCTGCTTGCCTACAGCCTGAATCTGATGCCTTATCTCTCCTTAAAAAAGGGAGATTAGCAAGTGTTAGGGAGGTGTTAAAGACCGATAGCACCCACCGGATACTTTCTCCTTGAAGCAATCAGAAGGAAAAAGACAGAACTGACAAGGGAGTAATTTATGGCTGTGTGAGTCAAGGTGAACCACCTAATATTTTCTTGTGACACTGGTGAAACTCCTCCCCCACCGTGAGACACCCTGGCTTTCAGCAAGTATTAACTTCCTTTAGCTTCTCAAAGTGATCCTTAACCTCCAAAGGGTTAAGACATATTCTTATAGGAAAGTGTCTCCTGCAGAGGAAGAGGTAAAGCATTAGGGAGCCAGAGGATTCATGACGCACTGGAACAGGTCCCCTCCAATCAGCACAGTGGAACGTTCTGCCCTCATTAAAAAGTTTTACTCTGAGCTGTCTGTCTCACACGGGTGCCACCAACCATGGTACTTAAAATGTGAATACAACTGAGGAACTGAATTCTAATTTTATTCAATGTTCATTATCTACAACTTCATTATTCTTATGGACAACAACAGCTGTAGATCAGTCTTTGGTGTCTCTGAGCTTGTTTCTCTGACCTAAGCTGGGATCTGCTGATTTGTCATTTCCAACTGCATTTGGGAGGAAGTTGGGCTCCCCTGTGGAGTGGTGTGCACAGCACAGAGGACCACATGAAACACCTTCTTTACTAGTACCCCTGCCATAGCAGCTCTGGGAAAATTTGGTGTCACCACTCCCATTCTGTAGATGGGGAAGCTGAGACTGAAAGGCTGTAAGGGGAAGGCAGGGTGCCAAGAGAGGGTAGCTGTGCTCACAGCCCTCTCATTTTTAAACAGTATTCCCATGTTCGGGTCCTCACATTCAGCCCCATGGAGCTTGAGCATTGGTGTGGTGCCTGTGTGCTGTTCAGGGAAACGAGCTCCACACCTCCTCTTCTCCATTCCATGCCCTATGGGCTGGAGGCTTCTGTAGAACTGAGACCTTTTCCTCCAAGGAACAAACCTGTACAGATCAGAGGCTGCAGACCAGACTCTTATCCTTAGCTCTTGCCCCTAGCCCCAAAAGGGATCCCTGGTGGGAAGGCAGGCCAGAGTCAGCACAGTCCTGGAACACCTGTTGGGTCCAACCCCTTCCACCTGCTCCTAATGCTCTTGATCTGTCCTGGAAGTTGGGATGAACTGATAAGTAAAGCCACAAGTAGAGTGTTAGGTAGATGAATGCATGACCCTCATCATCTGTCCTTCTCCAGCTCCTGTCCCAGCCTACTCAAGGTTGCTCTGCTCTTTATAAGTAGCCAAAGCAGAACACAGCTTAGCTCAGAGTCTACTTGTCCTATGATGGGTGAAGTTCAGCACCTGAGATGAGGAATGTAGGCTGGTGGAAGGGTTTTTTTAGCCACCACCTTGTGAAGGTGATTACCCTCCTTCCTGGGCTCAGGAGCCTGAGCTGAGTGCTCAGGCAGGAGTTTCCTGGACATTGAGTGATTCTTCTTGCTGCAAGGGTGGGGCCCAGTGGGGGACTGATCCTGTCACTCTGTAGATCTTGCCCTGGCCACTGCAGGGATCATCCTAGCTGAAGGAACATCATAATTTCTATAACCAGAAATAACATTTCTTTATTGAATGCTTGCCCCATACCAGGCACTGTGCTAAGTGCTTTATGTGCATGATTCCATCAACAGCAGAAGCCGGTACTTCTATTATTGTTTTAAAGACGAAGGATCAGAAACTTAGAGAGTTGCAGTAACTTGCCCTGGTTCCCCAGCTGCTCAGGACGGAGCAGAAGACAAACCTGAGGCCTGAGGGATTCTGGTGTCTGTTCTCGTCATGCCATATGCACCACAAAGAGCCACCGCCTTGCCCAGCCCTTTCCCTGTTTTCATTCTCCTCCTGGCTCCGAGCCTCATGCTCCTGAGTTTATTCATTCATCCACACAGCAGATGTTTGCAGACCACCCTAGATGCTAGTTCCTGGGGTTGGTGCTATAGCAAAAAGAAAATGTGCGTGGAATGCCCCCCAATTATCTAGGAGCTAAAGGAAGACTATAATTTCTCTCTTCTGGTCTGCCTGTCATTCTGCTCGGTTCACTCAATTCTCAGTCTTCAGATTTGATCCATTGGCACTGGAGAGGCAGCTTGGAGGAAAGAGAGGCTCATTATCTGAGGCCAGGGTGGAGGAAAGACATGAAAAGACTGGGGCACTTAGTAGAGGCTCAGCAAACTGTGATGTGACAGCATGATGAATGGGACTTGGGGTTCTAGGACTGGGGAAGGAGATGTTGCTTAAACTCAAGGAAGGAAAACGTACTTGTATGCATTTTCCTGTAATCACAAATTCCTCTGAGGGCACTGGAGTATGTGTTGAAATAATCTGAGCAGACACGTATTGAGCACCTGCTCAGGCCGGTGCTGCCTGAGCAGGTGCCCGGCCTGAGCAGGTGCTGGGGATACCAAGGTAGGCAGTCCTCGAGGGGGCTAGACGGTGGAAGATGTGACAGACAGACACAGGTAATTTTGATGTGGGTACATAACTGAGAAGAGTGATGATGAGGCTATCTTGCTCATCCCTGGAAGTGAGAAAAACCTTGAAGTGGCTTAGTGAAAGTGGGGGTGCCCCAGCTAAATTATAGAGAACAACAGGGTAACTGTAGTCTTTAGAACCACCTTTTCTCTTTGGGGTCACATTAGCTAATGTTTTGCAAGAGAAGCTACGTCTGTACGGCTGAGGCTGAAGTGCCAGATTTTCTATACTTTTTATTTTCCTGCCTAGACTTCCCAGTTTGGGGTCTATTTCCAGACCTTTCTTGAGCCCCCTGCCAATCCAAATGTTTACTCTTGTTGATTTGATGGTTCTCAAAGCTGAGAAGTCCTTCAGATGTGGTGTTCTATAAAATGAGTGCCACATACAGAAGTGAAAGTCTCTGTTGCATCCCTGCTCCATAGGGAATCGAGTTGCCCCTGTTTGGGCTCCCATACTTGCAAAGCATTTCTTCCACTTTCTTGTAGGAAATATGGTCCCATCTGTCTTCATCCAGCTAGTGACCACTTCCTCCTTCAGGTGAGGAATTCAGAATCAGCTTCTTACTTCTCTTTCAGTTTTCCATTCTTGAATCACCCACCTGCTTGCCTCACTCTCCCTGGGGGTCCCCCCCTTGTCCTGTCCCCAGAGTGGATAAATGATTGCACTGAGAGACCTTAGGAACCCCAAGTCCTGAACCCAGAGCACTGTATGGAGGGATGCTCACTAACATGGTATCCGCCAGAGATAACCAGTAGTGACACCACGCTGCGCATCTTCATGTTGGGCAGAGCTGAAACCAGCCCTTGTTACTCGAGAACAGCAGCAGCTCCATGGTCATTCATATTTTATTGAAAAGTAAGTTATTGGGCTATCCTTGGAGAAAATGGCAGACAGGAGGCCTGTCGTGGGGATAGTTCCTGATCCGGGAGTTAGGAGGTTTAGAATCTAGTCTCAGCTCTGCCATTAGTGAATGGTGCCTGTGGGCACTCCTTCCCCTCGTTCTTTATTCTGATGAATGAGATGTTAGATTCGGTACCTATCCATAAGATTCCTGCTCCCTTCTTAGCTCTAGACAGATCTGAATTTGAGCTGCCCCAGTTGGAATTCCAGCAGGAGTCTTTGATGCTGTATCTCTGGTTCTCCCTTCCCAAGCAAGAAACATTGGGAGGAGACCATGGAGCAGGGCAGGTTCCTGGCACTTGGTGGGTGGAGAACTCGCTGCATCTAGTTCACACAATCTGACCAGCAGAGAATGACTACTGGGTTAGTTATCTCTTTTCATTACCTGGATGTCCCTGTGGAGCCCTAAGCCAGCCAGAGAAAGAAGCAGATCTGCAGTACCCGCGACCATTTCCAGAAAGCACTGAGAGCCAGTGTCATAAAAACGGAGCTCATATTGTGGGTCCACACTGGAGAAGGTGGGAACACTTGGATCAGTGTGCCCCAAGGCTGTGGACTCCCTGGTGAGAGCACCTTCCCTGTCTTTATTTTGCCTGTCGGTGTGAACGTTCCAATGCATTTTTCCTTATTATGACTTGATTAAGGACACAATAAACCCTGGCCATGATTTTTATCTATTTGCAGTCATATCTCTCAGTTCTAATTTCAGAGATTAGCTTGTTTTCAAAACACTAAACGAAGGACAGACTAGATGCCATTGTTGGCTTTCCTTGCCAACACAGCCGCAGCCCACCATTGACAAACGCAAGCTGCTAGCCACACCTGCATGTCAGTGCCATGGGAAGAAGCCCTGAGACTGTTGGAGTGGGAGGCAGAGTATTAGGGATTTCAATTCTGCTTTATTTTCAACTTGAAATGGAGGAAAACAGACAAAAAACAAATAAGAAAGCTAAACAGTTGCGTGAGAGCTAGCAATTTGCTGGGCTCCCGATGACAGACACTGCATTATCATAATTGTCTCTTCTACATGATAGGACAGAAAAATAATAATGTCATTTTATTTATAGCTGGGGTGGCCCCTTTATGAGAGTCATACAAGTTTCTGCCAAGTGGAGTAGGTCAAATGACATCTTTTGATCAGGCCTGTCCAAAGAGATCAAAGATGAATGGCAGGTAATGGATACCCAATGACAAACCAAATCTAAAACAGAAATAAGGCTGCCAGAGCCTGCCAGTTACCCATTAAAGGCCCGCCTAAGGAAGGCAGGCTGCTTGACACGTTGGCCGAACACCTAAATCAGCCAAGCGTCAGTGCTAAAATTGTGTATTATCATTGGAAATGGCTATTATTTCCTCGGTAACATTTCTGTTAAGGCTTTGTTTGTGTACGACTGACCCACAATCAGAAGTGGAGTTAAAGGTAGGCAAGCCCCAGAGGCTTGGGGGACACCCTTGGCTTTGGTCATTCATTACCTGGTTTTAATTGTCTGGTCCTGATAAGCACCACCCGGCTCTGCTTTCCGCTCAGGTGTTTTGTTTACAGGTAAGAGGGTGGATAGAGCCTTGTGTGCCCAGCAGTGTGTTTCTCTATACCCTCAGCATCACCCCATCTTCCCGGGTCTCCTCAGCCACATGCACTCGGCCCTATCACAGACCACACAAAGCCCAGAACCTTCCCAGAACATGGAGAGGGGAGGACTAAGCAGATGGAGAAAGTGCAGGGGACAATGGCACCCTTTCCTACCCAGGCTGAGGGAATAGGGTAGGCACTTGGCATTTCACATAGCAATGCAGTCTGCACATATAGAAACGGTAGAAGCAGCTTCCAAAATTATGGGAATAGATGTGATGTTTTTTTTCCCCCTCAAGCACTTGAGTTATGTAATTAAGTTGGGCTTTGTAGAGATGTTATTTAAAAGGCTTTGGTGGGGAACAAAATTTACTATCTTTTTTTTTTTTGGCTTTTAATTTGTGGGGGTGGGATGGGTGGAATACAAAGAAATATCAAAGAAATATTTAGAAACGAGGACTCCAAGACTGCAGCAGAGAACTCTAAATCCTCATGTCCCAGGGGACGCACAGGTGGTGCTGTGGGTAATTTTTTATTCTGCAGCGTATGCTGGAATGTTAAAAAATATTATTAAACATTGAAATGAGTATACTAGTTAGCTAATTAGTATGTTTCTCTTTCTTTTAATAATCCCGATGCATTCTCTTTCTTTCCTCCCTCCATTTTTATACACGAGGTAACCCTAAAGAACATATTTAGAAGCATAATTAGTTATAATTAGAAGCAAACAAACCTAGCCCAGGGTATCTCCAATTTATTGTAAAGAATTACAGGTAATGGTGGGTGCAGTGGAAACCCGGGTTCTTTGCTGCTTCATGCCAATTCAGGTTTTATATACACATACACTCATATATACCCGCCTGCATGTACATGTATCCCCCACCTCCCCACCCCCAAACACACACTCACTCCTTCTTAGGATAAAAGAGCCAATGATGGAAGTCGCTTTCACTTGGCTCTTAAAAGTTTTACAGACCTCACGTTTCTCGATCACTTTGCATTAACTATGTCTTTAAGTAACGGAGACACTTTGTCAAAGTCATAGCATCATTCCTTGGTGATGAGAAGAAGATAGACATTTGACTGTTAGGCCTCTTGGCAGGAAATTTGGTAGTGAAGTCCCATCCAATTTGTCAAGCTCAGCAGTGGTCTTTGCTCCGAAGAAAGCTTGCAGCCCAGCCGCGATGCTTCACCTGTCTGGAAGAGACCCCTCCAACTCCACCTGAAGTGACAGGCTGCAGATGGAGGGCTGCCCTAAGAGTGAGCCCACTACGTTTTCGGTCATTGCACGGGGAAAGCACTCACCTTTGACATTTGGCCGTTCCAAAAAAGCGCCTACCCAGTTTTGTGGCTCCCACCCCAAACCTCTATGTAAATGAAAATTTAAACAAATCTGTGATCATGCTGGCTTTCAAGTGAGATTTTTTAAAAATTTCTCTTGAATTATGTAAAGATGCATCACAAGATATTTACAATTTTTTTTTAAAAACAGATATTCTTTTTATATACTGATAAAATTGGAAACTTGGAAGCATATTTGGCAAGTGTAAACAGATGGTTAAAGATATTTGCTGGGAAGTATCAGAAACAGTTATTCCTGACTTGCCTGCTTGGCTAAACATTGCTCTGAAAAGTCAATTAACAGGGCACAGAGCAGGAATGCAGGTCTCAGGGCACTTTCAGCAGAGTGGGCAAGGGCGCACTTTTCTTCATCCCTATGCTGTAGGTAAAAGGGGCCTATGGTTCTTGTGCCTTCTTCTCTTTTTACCCATAGACTCAGAGAGGGGTTCTTTAGCAACTAAGAAAAAGGCTTCCATGTGGTCTCTTTAATTAAGGATTCCTGTTGCAGGGTCCTCCCTCATAGGGAGCTGGGCACCTTTTACCTTTCTCCAGCTAAGGTAAGAAATGAGCGCTTTCCCTTTGCTCAGGGGAACGTGATCATTTTCTTCATGAGATCTCCATGCTAGGAGGTTTCCTATCCCTTCAAAGCCATGGGAGGCGAAATTGCATAAAAAAAATTACTGGGAAGAAGGGAAGAAAGAAAGAAAAAGAAAGAGGAAACTGACATGCTGCATTTTTTTTCTTCCTTTCTTCCTTCCAGGTAGCACAATTCACCACATAAAACATTTCAAATATTGAAATCCATAGTTCAGATGATTTAACGGAAAGCATAGAATTTCATGAAATCATTTAATAGTGAGATGTACTGTGTGTGTGCATTTGGGTTTGGGGGGGATGGCAGGAGATTGGGGTGCAGAAGGAGGAAGCTGCTGTATTTTTTTACAAGCTTATAAAACACAAATGCTTGTGGCAGTTGCTAATCTGAAATGCTTTTAGTAGAATTGTTCAGTAGCAATAATCTGTCAACAGATTACAATTTTGCTTAATTTTAATGTGGCTAACTTAAGATGGTTGTATAGTAAATTTATGCAACTGATCACAGTTATTAAATTACTGCATCTGCAAAGGAAGCAATCAAACCCCTTATTACAGTTGCTGTGAGTGAATGCTAAATGTCAAGGAGTTACCAGTGCGCTGCGGGGAATCGCGCTCCAGTTAAAGATGCATAAAATATCAGCACTTTTTTAATGCTTGTGCATTCAACAAAGACTCCCATCATAATTAACTGGTATGGAAATAAATAATTTTTACAAACTACCTTAGAAACAGTTGTGCTACAGTTTTTGTCAAAGTCTGCTGCTCTGCAGCGATATTTAAGCCCTTAGACACATTTCCCTCTAACTCACATATGCTATAAAATATTTAAATCTCACAGAGAGGTTTGAAAATGATATTATAAATCCAACTCTCAGTGCTAAAAAGTAATTTATGATGATTAATTTAATTATACGTTTTTAAGGTTTTGATATTTTAAAAACTTGAGATTAATTTTTTTTGGTTATGGTCCCAGTTTGACAGTTTGGGGGAGGGGGATTCTTTCTGTAAACAGCAGAGATGCACATGGGGTACAGATCTACCAGGAAGGTGGGGGGAGGGTAGGAGAGAGAGAGGCTTGGAAGCTGCATCCAGAGAAATCATTCCAGAGTCCTAGCCCTGCATGGTTAGCTCTGTCCCCTTGAACCGGTTTTTCAGAGTCCCCATCTGTGAAATACAAATGATGAGTGTGCACTTCATGAGATCCTATGAGGAGTGTGTGGGTTAATGTGTGGAAGGGCCTGGAACAGCAGCTGGCCTTAGTAAAGGACCCATTCAATGTTAGCTATTGTTATAATTTTGCATGTCTCCACCTAAATCCTCACAAAAAAAAAATGATACATCTTTCTGAAATCTGTTTGCTTTTGCTAGCACAGGCCAACAATTAATCCTGTCATGACTGAACCAAGGGACTCTATTCCATCCCTTTGATGGTGCCCACATTCAGTAGCAGGCTTTGGGGTTTCTAAGAAATCTGGCCTATGAGGCCTGGTGACCTTACAGGGTAAGAAGTGCTGGCCTAAAAGAAAAGCAGGCAGGGATGGAGGAACAGCCACACCAGTGTGAGCTTGGTGTGGCATTTGTTTGTTCTATATAAAGGATAACGGGAGGGACACTCACCCAAAGCTGCTTCAGTCCACTCAGTGACCCTGCAGTGACAGATTGGAGTACCGCTTGGACTCAATGAAAGTCAAGTCATATTGCTTATGCCATTGTGAATGGAGCCCTGGGTTTGATGATTCTGAGCTCTGCTCTGAGCCTATGGGCTCCCATGTGGACCAAGTGCCTCTGGGAAGCCAGATCTGGGCTGTCCTCTCGAGAAAGGATGCTGGCTACTTCAATGTGGCAGTATGACCCGTGTCCAGGTACAAACCTGAGCATGCTCCTCAACACTGACAGAGATCAGTTTAAAGATACAGGGTTTGTCGCTCAGCAGCCATGCTAGCCTTGATCTCTTCCCAGAGAGAGAATGGACAGTTCCCTGGGGTGGGTGCTTGTATGTCAGGAATCTTGATGATTCAATAGCAGACCTTGCCCATTTGGATAACTTACTCTTCTCTGGTGTATTCATTTGGTCTAAGTTTGTTTGCAGTCATTTTTTATAATGTATTTACAGGATAATTGCAGGTTAATCACATTCATATAGTTTTGTGTGCATGTGTGGATAAATGTGTGCCTGTGTGTTTATGTGTATAATGTGTGTATATATTTATATATTTGTATGTGCATTTAATACATACTTATATTTTAAAAATGAAAGTGAACCCAACCACATAATTTATCCATGACATCTTGTTTCCATCAAGCAAGAAATAGACACGCAGAATCTACCCCAATTTTGGCCTTATTGAACTGGAATCTTTGGGTCTGGATGTTTGCATTTTGACCTGTGGTCTCCTCAGTGTAGACCTCACTTCATATGTGGATGTGCAACTGGAGGGCGAATGTGACATCACTGCATTTTTTCACCTGCATACTTTGATGAAAAAATATATATAGTGAGTATATATATTTATTTATTTATATTTACATATAATTGGCCCTTTATAGCCCTGGATTCAGCATCTGCAGGTTCAATCAACTGTAGATTGAAAATGTTCAGAAAAGAAAACGTATCTGTACTGATCATGGACAGACTTCTTTCCTTGACATTATTCCCTAAACAATAGAATAACATAAAACTAAACCACACAGCTATCAAGGTCAGTTAGGGAAATGTTTGGGAAGGGGAGGAAACATTTGATTTAATAAAACATTCACAATATAGACTCAAGGAATGCATTTTACTCTAAATTTCCATATAACATACACCGATTTCTAAATGAGCACAAGTATTGAATCCCCTCGATTGGCCGTTTGAATGGGTGTGAGTCCTTCTGATTCTTTGCATGTCCTGTGCATTTCTTATTGAGCAGGTTGGATTTGGAGTCTTGTGTTTCATTTATACCACATGCTGTGTTTCTTCCGGGACACCAGCACAGCCCTCAGCTTTCTGAGGCAGTGATCACAAAGGGCTCGGTCAGCCCCAGGTCTCCAGGCCCTTGGGAAGTGTGGACAGCAACTTAGGTAGAGTGAGGCCACGCCCAGAGCCTCAGGATGCCCTGCGAGTAATGATCCAGGATGACGCGGCACCACGGCTCCATCATCTGAATGGCATAGACACACTTCACCAGATTAAGGTGATGTCAAGGCTTGCCAAGCTTTAATGGGCCCTTTGCCTGCTTCTCTGAATATAAGAAATGTCATCAGGTGCCTACAGGACCTTGGAGGGCTGACTCCCAGTCACTGTAAGTGGACATCCCTGGTGTGGTGTGTAAGCAAAGCCCCAGGTACCCGAGTTCAGATCCTGGCTTCCCACTCCACCAGCTCAGTGTCTGAGTGGGTCACTGTGCCTTTATGAAGTAGGCAGGGTGGGAGGAGGAGAACAGAAGGCAGCATGTGTAAAATGTTGAATAAAGGACTAAAACTTTAAAAATCACGGCATCCTGGCTGCCATTGTCACCACAGTCGTTTGGATTGTCAACAAAACCTGGGGCTGTCTTGGGCATAAAGTTCCTGAGGGTGCTCGGGTTCTATTTTCCCAAGCCTCCTGGACTCCTTCCAACTTGAACTTCTGTCACCTTCTAAGGAAACCCACAGGATGGACCTCATAGTGCTCTTCACTGTGACAATGAAGACAGTCTGTGACAATGCCCAGACACAGGCCGGTGCCTTCCTGTGAGACACGTCTTCATGCATCTGCACCACTCCAGGCTCTGCACCATTCTTTTGGGTTACTTCCGTGCCATCCCTGTGGTGCACAGGACGGCATGACCACGAAGTGGTGGGACTGTGCACAGTCCCAGTAGATACCGTCAAAGTCTGAATTCCAGTAATCGCCCCTCTATGCCTGTCACTTCTCTTGTTAAATCAGGTGACGGTAGACATGGGGTTGGTCACCACAACTAGGAGGAGAATGAGTGCTGCTTTTCATTTGACGTACAGGCTTTTGGGAACGAAAGAGGGCCCTGTCGTCTGCCCTTGGAGTGAAGTGTGACAGGGATGCCTCACATCTGAGTCTGCCTCACCCTCTGCTTTTCAGCAGGCTGAGCTAATTTTCCCCCACAATCCATTGCACCCCCACAGGCTCCCCACCCGGCCTTCCTTGTCTCGCCTTGGCTCCTATTATAGCCGAGGGGGGAAAAAACGATTTTTAAAGATTCACTAATGGTAATGAAAAATATTCTGATATAGCATTAAGGATTTTGCTCCTGAAATGTGTTTAATGTAAATATGCTGTCAGAGACCCTTCAAGTAATTGACACAAGCAGATGATTAGCAGTGTTCTCAACGGTGTTTTTGCATAATCTTACATTTTGACAGAACTCCTCAGCCGCATTTTATTGTCAGTACTCTGCAATCAGTAGGACTTCCTTCCCCGCCAACATTTACTTTGTCATTATGAATCTTGTAAGTGGTCATTTAACTGGTTTCAGGGTGCATGTAGGAGTGTCATTACAGGCGAATTTGGGGACATGTCTTCCTACTAAGAAACTCTACTGAAAAGTAAACTTTTCACCAACTGGGATGAAATCAGATGAGCCCCTTAGCGGCCCTGACAGTGGGCTGAGGGGATGGCCACAGACTGCCAAGGGCTTAGCCTCCAGCAAGCTGTGGGGCTGGGGACGAGAGGTTGAGTGGTGAGTGCCCTCCCCAGAGAGGCAGGGCCAGGTGCCCCTGTGGCCAGCCCTATGGGGATCTCCACTGTCTGAAAATCAAGTTGTAACTTCCTTTCTGAGCTAGGTTGGTTTTGCTTTTTCTTCTTCTTTTTTTTTTTTTTTCCATTTTGAAGTGAGTTCATCTTTGGTGATATAAAAAAAAAATTGGTGTTCAATTATAATCATATCCAATTGGCCCAAATTAAACTGCTCTGATCCATAAGCATTCATAACTGCATATAGTTAAGTTACATTAATAGTCAATATAATAAACCTTCACCTTTATTGAAGCCATTCTTGTTTCTACAGCAGTTCTTTAATCTATCTCAATAGATTTCTGGTGTACAGCACATATAGATTTGGCCAGTGACAAGGGTTAGAGTAGTCTTGTAGAACATTTACTTGTAGCTCTGAAAAGCCCACATTCATCAGAGGATGAAGTCGATCAGATTGTACCAGAATCAATGGAAGGCTTGTGGGATCCCTCTTAGGCTTGTAATGCGCTCACCTTCTTTGGAGAGAATTCACACACTCACACACACACACACTCACAAGCGCACACATACTTCTCTGTCTTAAAGCCATTTATCTCTGAATGTCAAATTGCAATAATTAACCATTATTGATCTTAAATTCAATTAACTTCATTAACACAGGTCATGATGAGGGTGCTTGTAAGGGAAAGGCATTTGACAAGTGTCTTTGCTAGTGTGACATTCCATGTTCGCAGTGGTGGCTATAAACTGTTCAACACTGTCCTCTCCAAGAGGCAGCTACCAGAAAGGGCTGACCTGAGATGGGGACCCTGGGCTTGAGAATGGGTGAGGGACATACAAAGTAGTTTCTGTTGTTGGTCTTTCCGGTAACTTTGTTCAGTAGGAATCTGAGGGCTGTAGGGTGGCATCTGAGCTACCTTGTGGTGTGTGGACACGGGCCTTTTGAGCACAGGTATACTTTTTCATGGTGGTCAGGACACTGCCTCACATGCCCACTACCTCTTCTTCCCCTACCCTATAGCCCTGTGACAGGTGGTGGTCACAGATATACAGGATTTGCATAATTCAGAAAGCAGCTTTTCCTTTTGTATTTTTAGGCTAAATTCCTTAGTCTCTTGACCAAGAAGGAGAGAAAAACCTGACTCATACAAGTGGGACCCACAGGGTGCTTTGGGCACCCGCCGTGTGGCATTTGCTTCTTTGCCAGCTGTGTTGTGTGTTATATTTGGTGTCTCCCCACAGTCCTTTAAGGTAGGCCAGATCACCCCATTTTGCCGGTAGGGGGACTGAGGCTCAGAGGAGCAGATTCCCAGAGCCACACTCCACCCAGGTGGCATGGCAGAACTGCAGCCTGTCTCCCTGTAGTCTGACAGTGGACACGTGGTTGTGCACCATGCTTAAAGCATTAGGGAACCTTTTCTCCATTTCTTCCCCCTAATGCATTACAGTATAAATGTGCACTCAGGAGAGAAGCTGTGAGATACAGTAGAGAAAGTCCCTGCTGTGACTGCCACGCCTGGTTCTGTGGCTCCCCAAATCATCACCTGTCAGCCTCAGTCTTATCCATGAAATAGAGCACTCAGTGGGCGTTCCCTCCTCCTGGGTTGCTGTGCAGCTGGGCTGAGGTCATGCACAACTGGTACCCACAGGAGTACCACACATCCCCATGTGGACCAGTGCCATTGTGAGCCAGAGCAGCTGCAGGTGAATGGGATGCCGCTGTGCCTTGCTAATGAGTTCTGGGCTTCAGATTCTTCATGGAAATGCTGCTTGGTCTCAAGGAAACAGAATGAAACAAAAAGAGCAAGCACAAAGTCTGCCCTCCCTGTTGGTGACATCTTTTATTGGGGAAGTTTGGCCAATTTGAAAGAACTTTATTGAATGCCCAGCATGTACCTGCCCAGGCCTTGTTCGTTATCAAATTCCCGGGGCCCTGCCCGGGCTGGGGGCTGTGGAGACCCCCTTCCACTGTGGAAAGAAGGGATCGCACTTGCTGCAGAATCCCAGGAGGCCTGTGGGCACAGAGGTGAGAAGGACTAGCTGGGATGGAGAGAGCAATGAATAGCCCATCAGCTGGGTTTGGGGAGGTAAAATGGACCTGGTCACATGAGCAGAGGCTCAGAGTGACCTTCTCTGGGTATGTGGGAACTGCCAGGGAAGTTGGGACCTGCTGAGATCCCAAAAGTCCCTGAGTGTCACCCGAGGAGTGTCAGGTTATTGAGGAGGAAGCCACAGGGAACTCCACTGTCCCACTGCCAGTCATGGTGGCCTGAACCTGTCTTAGGAAGTGTCTGCTGATGTGGTTGTAGCTTTCTTTGCTCTGTTTTAGGGACATAATTGCTATGTTTGCAGGGTGTTTCAGGTCAGGAAATGGACAGGGAAGCACATGAAAGCTGAGGTGGGGCCATTGATGCTGGGTGGTTTGTTTTTTTTTTTCTTTCTTTCTTTGTTTTTTTCTATGCTGGAAATTCAACCCCGGGGTGCTTTACCACTGAGCCTCATCCTTAGCTCAGTGGTAAAGCACTTTATATTTTTTTTATTTTGAGACAAGGTCTCACCAAATTGCCCAGGCTGGCCTCAAACTTGCAAACCTGAATCCATAGTTGCTGGTATTCTAGGTGTGTGCCACCGCTCCGGGTGCTGGTTTGTTTTGAGTGCCCCCTGTAATCCTCAGTGTTTCTGGAGCAGCTGTGTCAAAATCAGAAAATCCAACCTCAGAATTTTCTGTCAGTTTAAGGAAGGGACAGGATTGAGGCAGGTAGGGGGAGCGAACCACTTCTGTTTACCCTGTGTTTCCTGATTATCCATTTGATCTGCCAACTGGGGAAGAGTGGGGGCCCAGAGGGTTTATGCCATACATCTCATCAGGACGTTTCCCCAGCTGTCCCACAGACATCTGCCCCTGCCAAGTTCACCTCAGGGACTTGGGAGAGTCGGTGATCCATGGTGTTGAGATGGAGGCTCGGAGAGGAACCAAGGCTCGGGCCCAGAGAACGGTGGGCTCACCCTGGTGGTATCCCCGAAGAAACCAGGTCTGAATCTGAGACACCTAAGACCTGCTTGTTCCCATGGAGGGAACCTGAGCCTCCCTGTGGCTGGGGGAGCCATGCTGTGCATGCTTTGGTCTAACCCAGGAGCTTTCCACCTGGGCAGGAAAGTGGCTCCTGCCTCCTCCTTACGCTAAAGTCAATAGTTCCAGCACAGCGGTTCCTTGTACCTCTGTTTTCTCATAATCCATTGTCACTGTGGGTGACAATATCACCCAGAATGTTAGGACCCAAAGAAATCTAAAGTAAGGGGTCTAGAAATACCAGGGGACGTTTGGGTATCCTGAAGAGCTAGCTTCTGAGGCTGCTGAGACCCCCATGCAGGAAGCCACTCACTTAGGCCATGTACACCCCAAGTGTGTGCCCTGTGGAAATGGGCATATTGTCCTGAGTCTTTTCTTCTGACAGTGCCCAGTTCAGAGCCTGACACACAGGAGGTGCTAAGCGCAAATAAATTGCCTTTTTAATTTTTGTTGAACTTCGCAATGCTCCATGAATGTGTGCTTGTAAAACATGAGGTGATACAGAAGAGAACCTCTCTTCCCCGTCCTGCCGTCTCAGTTCCTAGCAATGATGGGCCCTCCAGCACCCACAGGATCCTTTCCCTGAGCACCCACCATACAACCACACACACCCTAGAAAACAGAGATCCCTGAGACTCGGTTACCCCATTTGTCTTAGATACCTAACCACATGAAAACTTAGTGAATTATCTTACCTAGTAAACTTTATTTTGCAATGTAACATCTAAAATATGAGCATACACATCTCCCTCAAGTGAACATATTCATGTCACTGGAGTCCAGATCCAGAAATAAAACATTTAGTGCTTCAGGAGTCCCTATACTCCTTCCTGGTTACTACCTCCCAAAGTCACTGTACTCCTGATTTCTAATACAAGACATTAGTTTGGCCTGAGTTTGAATTTTTATATAAATGGATTCAAATAGTGTACGCACGCGCGCGCACACACACACACACACACACACACTTCTGTGTCTGGTGGCTTTCACTTAGTATTTGTGGAATTCTTCTATGTTGTTTCCTATAATAGTTCATTTTCACTGCTGTATGATATTCCATTGTATGGGCATGTCATGAAAGATTTATTTCTTCTATTGTTGATAGACTTTGGAGTTGTTTGTAGTTTCCTTGCTATGATGAATTGTGTGTCAAAGGATATCATTGGACAGGTGATCTGTGTATTCGTTTTTGCTGCATATGCATCTGGGGGTGGAATTGCTGGGTCACTGAGTATCTGTATGCGTAGCTTTAGTAGATGATGCCACACAGATTTTCAAAATGCTAGTAAGAGTTTGTACTCCTACAGCCACACAGGAAAGTTCCAGATGTTTCCTGTCCCCACTAACACTGCTATTCCTGTTTTATTCTTATCAATTGCTATAGTATTTTATGGTATTAGTTTCTTTATTCACTTTTTTCTATATTCTAAGAAATGTTAAACACCCTAAGGGGTTTTCTGGTCATGCATGAGCATATCCATAGTATAGATTTCTCTCTCTCTCTCTCTCTCTCTCATTGAATGATGAAGTATGGAGGTTCCTGAATCTAATATAAGAAACACAAATTCAAACTAAATGAGTCAATACAAATTTGTATTATAAAGAAAATATATATAGTAATGCTGGCTAGGATTTGGGGAAACCTGTTTTAATACAGAAATGAGATTGAAATCTCCAGGCATATATATGTCAATCAAAATTATAAACAATTCAAACCTTTGAATCATTGCCTTTTTTCCTTTAAACAGGCTAGGAAGATTCATCACTATCAATACAAATGGTGATTAAATGTATGTGAGTGCTGGCTGGGTGCTCAGTGAGTGGCAACTGAGTAGTGGATCATTACTTAGTGCTAGGTACTTAGTGTTTAGTACTTAGGTACTACATGATTGCTGGGTGAGTGCTTTGTGAGTGCTAGGTAGGTTCTAGGTGAGTGCTAGATACTGGGTCAGGGCTTGGGGAGGATGGAGCACTGATTAGAACTGATGGAGGAGTGCTTAGACATTGCCATTTGAGGGCTGGCTAAAGTGGTCAGTGAGGGCTGGGTCAGGGATTGAGTGCTGGGTCAGGGCTTGACTGGCTAAGTGCTGGGCCAGGGATGACTGTTTTCTAGTTGAGTAGTGGGTGAGATCTGGCTAAGTGCTGATTAAGTGCTGAGCAAAGTCTGACTTGGTACTTTGTCAGGGATGGATGAGTGCTAGGCCAGGGCTGACTGAGGACTAGGCCAGAGATGACTGAATGCCGACTGAACACTGGGTAAAGCCTGTCTGAGTGCTAGGTCAGTGCTAGGCTAGGGCTAGCTGAATCCTGGCTCAGTGCTGGCAGTGCTATAGGCTGTAGGAAAAATGACTTGACCATAGGGTGACAAATGACTTGACTATGCTGGTGGTCTGTGCAGAGAGGGCAGGAGTGAGCTTCTCTAGGGTCTCTGTGAGCATTTACTCTTCAGGTTATAAGAGAGGGACCTTTGTGGGTTCTCCTGAGATACTCTTGCAGCCACAGCTCCCTACTGGAGTGTCTTTGTGTGAAATGGAGTGAGACCCCTAGAAGAGATGCCCAGGAGGTCAGAGGACACTCCCAGCTCTTCTACCCAGCATTTGAGAACTGCCAAGGAAGCTGGTGGAAACTTCCACTCAGGGTGACCTTTGGTATGTGGTGGTTCTTGGATTAAGCACCATCAACCAAACTGAATTAAACCAGAAGTTAGCAAGGGTAGCAGGTATGGCAGGCCATGTGAAGGATGCAGAAGTAAGGATTGAATTGCCTGTAATGTTCAGAGGGAGACGATTTGTGTACATGGTTAATGATTCTAGAAGGTAACAAAGATTAATGGCAAACAAGACACAAATAATGCCAATAATATTTTTTCTTGCATTTAGAATTTAGAGAGGATTTTCCCTTCCTTCTACCATCCCTGATATTAAGGAAGTCACTATAATAGACAAGGTGAGAATGGGGGCAGTGGAATGAGCAGGACATTGGCGGACATGTAGGGGGATATGAGAAGATGAGCACTGTATCTACCATGGAGGAAACAGGATCAGTCAAAGCCAAGAACTAGGAACGTTATCAGGAAGGCATGTGTGTGTACAGGTAGGAAGTGGAAGATAAAAATTGGAAGGTAATATGGGGCTTGATGATTTTGGACTTTGAATGTCAAACTGAGACATTTGTGCTAAGACATATGATACTCTAATTTCTTTGTGCTCCATGTAACCAAGATCATTTGACTACATTAAAGTAAAACCTTTGACTCTGACCCATTAATTTTGGTAACTTCTTATTCCTAATCTTAAAGCATCCAGAATATGTAATTAGTGTCTAATACCTGATGAATGAGGTGGATGGATGGATGGATATGTGGGTGGGTGAATGGATGGGTTGGTGGTTAGATGAATCAATGAGGAGGTGAGTGGTGGATGAATGGATGGATGCACACATGCATAGATGGATAGATAGGTAGATGGGTTGGATGAATCAACTGCCTCCTCTTTCATATAAATCTTAATTCCTTTTTCATGGAAGTCATCCATCCACCTTCTTTCTGGATATAGCTAGTAAGGCATTATGGAGACAAGCCAGTAATGCCCAGTGAGAACTTGAGTTATACATGTGTAGCCACTTCTGAAGAGGCTACCCCCAAACTTCCTCAACTCATTGCCTGGTACTCAACTGAGGCTTTCCTGGGTTTTCAGATCACTGAATGTGTAGGCCAGCAAGAGTTCCTCTTGGTCTCATTCACTGTCTCACTGGAGACCACGAGCTACTTCGTGACAATCGCTCTGTCATGCTCCAGAGCTAAACATGTATGAGCACAGAGCCATTAGCAAAACTGACCACTGCTTATGCATGCAGTTGGCAAAAGCCAAGCCCATCCCCTCCTCCTGCCAACTTGCCTAACTCCTATTCTGCCAAGTAGAAAATTCCTTCTTTGGATGAAGTTATCCCAATTTATTGGATTCAGTGTGTATTAGGATTTACCCTATGCCTTTTGTGGAATATAAAGGAAAAAGGACATCAGGGAGTAGCTGAAAGCTTGCATCCTGTACTCCAGAGGGGAAGGAGAACTTGGAAATATGTTGAGCTCAGAAAGAGGAATAGGGATATGGCATTACTTCTGCCACCACTCTTGCCAGAATTTGTCCTGACACTAGGAACTTTGCTTCACCTGATGGTCCATCACTAGCTACTGGGCTAACTGACAGGTGTCAAGCCAGACCCTCCCCCACTGCCAGGATACCTGCACCATGGTGCTGCCTTGTCCACTTCACAGTGGATGGCGGTGACTTCAACCATGAAGCCCTCCCGTGGGACACAAGGCATGCGTTCAGACACCCAGAGAGCTGGCTGTGGTGCACTCCCACTGCTGATCGGGTGCCCAATTGGTGGGTATGTGCTTGAAGCCCAGGACAAAGGCAACTCAGATGGTCCCAGAACTGAATATTTATTTACTATGTATTATTTGAAGAACTGTCCAAGACAGTTGCTTTTGTAGTGTGTGTCCTTGATTACTTTTCTTTGCATGGGGTTGGCACCTGAACTGTCGCAGAGTGTACCATCCAGAGCATTTTGAGGAAAGTCACTTTAGGGATGGGGAAGCTGCCTTTTCTTTCTGATCTTAGTGATCCTCCCAACATTCAGGCCTCCCCTTTTCCTGAGCTGCTCTGGTTAGTGGCTTCTGACGTGGCAGAATAGGACTCTCATAGCAACACGAATCCAAAGGAAAAAACACGAGGCAGTGTCTTTCTTAAGCCAGTGGTGGGAGCCCCAGGCATGACTTCTGAGGCTTCTGGCCTCTTGTTTTCTGCCACACCTGGAGGAACAGGACTTGTTCTGGATGTTGATTCTCTGGAACAGGCTGCGGTTTCCAACAACCGGGAGGTGTCCTTGGGATCCTCACTGTCATCAACAAGCAGCAGCAGCAGCAGCCTGTTGTGGCCTGAACAACCACTGGCCACCCTGGCTCTGCCAAAGAGTAATGTGGTCTTCTTCACACTGACTTCATTCACCAATCAGCTAATGCCATGCTTTTCTTGGCATGAAAGCATCGCAGCTTTATTAACACAGTGATACCCAACTGAACAAGCATTCATCTCGCACATTACATCAAATTAACGTGTACAAAATTAATATTCCTGACCTTGCTAGTGGGAAGAACAATCAATCTAGAGGAGGTTGTCATCCTAACACGGCCAGCCTTCTGGAGAAGTCCTGACCATTATAGCTTCAGCCACTGTCCTTCCCTGCAGAGCCACACCATGCCCTTCTTCAGCAGACCCTCTGATCTGGCTTCAGACCTTTGGATATTTTCCTGTTTTCCAGGGAGGACCATGCCAAGTAGGACTGCTTGGAAGGTCACTAGAACCCTCTAAGAAGACCATCCCCTCCTTGTCCCCTAGAGGCTGTAACCTCCTTTATCCGGGGCAGATGTCTTTGTGTGACTCCAGGTGCCCAGGTGGATGGATGGAGACGTGTGTTTTCTGCTGCACTGACCTGCTGGGTCCCAGGCATAAATTCTCCTTTAGAATCATGTATTTCTTTTCTTTCTGGTACCTATTTAATAACTAGGTAGAGGTGCAACATGTAATCTGATCCCCCTGGTGTTAGTAAGGGTGTGTTTAGTTAGGTCCACCTCCTCTCCATCACCCACTGCTTTAGCCACCACCTTAGTCTTGGCAGAAAAAGGGAGTCCCATTCTAGCACTGCTGCTTTGAGCCCTGTCCCTGTGAGCAGCCAGGAGGAGGTCAATAGGTATTAATTTTCCTCTTCCCAGGGCCCCCTGAGTGTCTGTGCTGGGATTGCCCAGAGGGCATGAATGTGTTCAGTCAGTGCTGGCCCAGCTCTGAGCACCATCTCTGGACCCCTCACACCTCGAGGGCTCCTGGCAAGGTCTAGGGCAGTGGATGACTGCCTCTGGGCAGCCCATACTATGGGACCTCAGGACATCTAGGGGAGAATTCTAGGCCCCAAGTCAAGTTGCAGCAGACAGAGCAGAGACACCGAATGGCCTCCCTATAAAGGATCATAATGAAGTGTTTGCAGCATGCTTCTGCAGTAGAGCCCTGCATAAAAATGACCTTGAGGATGGTGTAGCAGGCCTTTAACGAGTCCTTCCTACAGCAGAAATTCTATGTCCAGTGGGTCAGTCAGTTCATCAGGATTTTTCCAGGTGTATTTAGAAAAAGGTGAGAGATTTAGGTGAAATTTTCAGGTATCATAGAACTCTTTCCCCACATACAGAGGAAGATGACTCAGGGCACAAGCTAACCTGACATGGGGGCTGGACTCAGCCTGAGAAAGTTGGCCTGGCTGGAGGCTGGAGCTACAGGGACACAGGCAGCTACTGGGTCTAGGTGTCTGAGTTGGCCTCTCCAGCAAGCACCTGGCTCCGACCCCAGACCTGGGGAAACTTGGGTCAGGTCCAAGCAGTGGAGCTGTGGGTGGAGCCCAGCTTGGTCCAAGTCCTTGCTTCCTTCCTAGAAGTCCTATGGACAGGGCTGTGGCCTGTGCAGCAGCACGTGTGCAGGGTCAGGAATACTGATTGTGTGTGTTCATCTCGTGTTACTCTTTCTTCCTCTACCACTGCGTTTCTGTACTTTTTGATTTCCTGCCTCCTTTTCCTTCTTCTCTGGCTTTCTTACTTTTCCATAGCCCTCATCTTAAGGCTGCAAGAAGAAGGAAACACAGGTGCTTAACCCCAGCAGGGAAGCTTCACCCCAGCAGGGCCTTCCCTGTAAGGCAATGAAATCTCTGGGAGATGCTCCCTCAAGGCCTTTCAGTGGGCCAGGGGCAGTCACCGGACTCCACCTCCTGGATTCTGGATAGTAGCCTGGTCCCTGCACTGGTATGCAAGCCCCTGTGCTGTTGGTGCACCTCTATTTGCAGAGTCCCTCCAACTTAGAAATTGTTCAGGAATACCTGGGAGGTAGATGTGGACAATATGCCACCCTCCCTTTCTCCAGCTCATGGGAGAAGAAACAGAAGTTCAGATACCTGCTGCCAGTCATCACAGGCATGTGACCAGTTGGGGGCACAGCAGAAACTAAGAGCCAGGACTTTAGCATCCATGACCTTGCACAGTTTCACAGAAGAAAATTCAGGGCAGAAATGCCAGCAGCAATGGCTGGTCCTCTGTAGAGTCCAGGCTGCTGGTCTCCTGATGGCTGTCTGTGGTGGTGGGCCACTGTGGCTTCCCATCTGTTCCTGCTTTAATTTCTTGGGGGTCTGCTCTGATGCCAGGGTTACAGGCAGGGGCATCAGAAGTGATCAAGACTCCACTGAAGGATCTTGACCTTTGTCCTTGTTTAAGCACATTCTATGACAGTGCAGGGGACTTGGGCCCTCAGTGGGACCTTAGGTGTTGGGTTTAAATCTGATTCAAGATATAGGAGGAATAGACCTGGCCAGGAGGGGACATCAGGAGAAGGGTCTACAGAGATTGCTGTGCATGAACCCTGGAGAGCCAGGTCAGGAGATCCTAATCACAGACACCATAGCTTTCTTCCCAGTCTGTCTAATCTGGGGCATGTCCCTGGCATTTCTCCAATCTGATCAGGCATGTTTGAGGGCTTGATAGGAGCTCCTGGAGATTTGAGCTCCTGAGGCCAGTGTGGGTTCCCTTGGCCATGCTGGACCCCAGAATGTCATCTTGGCTCTGGACAACCCCAAATCATCTCTGAGGCAGAAGCAGGACTGCCTCCTTCTCCTTCTGTCCACCAGGTTTGGCTGAGTAGTTAGCTTCTGCCTTGACCATCCCCTCCACTGGTTGTATTATTCTTTAAAAAGAAGAAAAGCACTGTGTCATTTGATAGTCTGAGTACAAGAGAGGTAGAGGAAAGGCCTGGAGTCTCCAGTCCTGGAAGTGACCCATAGCAGCTCTCCTGAGACCTCTTCCCTAGCCATATTTGGTGACTGCCCTCATGGCTACCTCTCCACCAGATTTGCCCCAGGCCCTCTCCGTTTACAGTCCTTTCCACTTACATAATTTCTCTCATTCCTCTCTCCTCAAATGTTTTCTTTTTCTCTCTACCCACCTCCCACCACCTCACCTTTCCTAAAGGATTCTTCTCCCCACTTCTGGTCTGTCCTTTTCTCTTGGTCCTCTGGTGTAGTCCCTCTGCCCTCTCCTTGTCCTTCTTAATCTGCTGGACAGACTCGGGCACCTAATCACCTCCTGGGTGGTTTTGACTCCTGGGTTTCCTCCTTCCCTCCCTCTGGCCTCTGTTTCTCCTCCACTGCAGCTAAGGCCCCCTTGTGGCAGGGAGCATGGTCATGCATTACTAGGAGAACACTCTCCTGGGCCATCTTTACTAAGCAGACAGGGGAAAGTGCATCTATGGGGAGCTGGAGCCACCAGTGCACCTTCCCAGGAGTTTTGAGCTCTTGAAAACAGTGGGTTATAACTTCAGATCCTTCATTTTACTCCAGAAAATGCTAATACCTCCAGGGCTGTTCACTTTGAAGTTGCTTCTGGGAACAGGGCACAGTTACACCTTCTTCTCCTTTCTTCCACCCTTAGTGCCCCCTTCCCTGCCACCCCACCTGCCCACCTGCAGACCCCATGGCCTGAGAGCAGCACAGAGCCAAGCCTCCGCCTCTTCACCTTTGGGAGAGGTTCATCACAGTGTGATAGAGGCAATCCCCACTTGCCCTGAAATGAATTCCATTACACCCCAGCTTACTGTTTTATATTTATATGAAACATTAATTTCTTTTTTACCTAGTGGTCTAGTTTAGTTAATGATGATAATAAATATTAACGATGGAGCTACTGCCTCCTGACCTTCTGATTGACATGGTGGGTTCTTCATGCCTTAGACATGTCCATCATCCACAAATAATGGCGAGCAATGGGTGGGGCTGAGGGCCCTCCTGGAAGGGCAGGTGTGGCTATCACTGGGGTGTCCTTATAGGCTCTGCCCTGCATCCCATTCTACATCAGCACAAGGCCCAGTCCCATGCCCCTACTGTGTGGGCTCCTCACATTCAGACCCAGGACATGGGCCTTGGGGTAAAACATGGCCCTGTGTAACTCATCAGAACACCACTTTCCATGTCTGCAGAAGGAGATCATTTTCTGTACCTCCCAGGGCCATTGAGAAGATCAGGTGTCACAGAGGTGGAAATGGTCCATGCCCGGATGCACATAATAGGCCAGATCATTGTTCTTTCTCGTTGCTTGACCTTCCCAAGGTGTTGGAAACTTTGCAGGGAGCTTTTGTAAGTTTGGGAGCTTTTATTGCTCAGGAGCCTTTACCTAAAAGTCTCCTTTGGTTCTGCTCAGCCAAATTCTTGAATTCATCCCGTAATCTGAAAGGCTGTCCATTCCCTCAGCTCCTGAGATGGAGTGCTGTCTTGCACGTGCGTCTCCTGGGCAGGGTGCGGGATGTGGTTTGCTTTCCATCTCCGAGAAAGACTTCATCATCAGGTGACTTTGGGAAAACTGAGCCACAGGTCTCTTTGTTCACCCCTCACTTGCGGTTCTCTGCCTGCTCCTCTGTTTCTTTGTCTCTTTAGAGTGGTTGGAATGAGAGCCCTCTCCCCTCACAATCCAGCTGCCTCTCCACTGGAACTGGCAGCAAAAGTTTCAGTCTTATTTGTGAAAGAGAAAAGGGGCATGACATGGCATGCATTCTTTTTAAATTTAATTTAATTTATTATTTTTGGTACTGAGGATTGAACCCAGAGGTGCTTAACCACTAAGCCACTAAACCCTTTTTATTTTTTGAAGGACCTGAGTTCGTTCTGGGGAGAGCGAGTTATAAGAGCAAGCCTGACCCCTGAACTGCGCTCTGGTTTCCTGAGATGTGGTATTTTACTCCCACGTGTGCTTCTGCCATCTGCCGTGGGGCCCTTCTGCCATCTGGCCAGTGGCATGCTGTTTGGATTTTCAGCTTCCAAAACTGTGAATTAAATAAACCTCTTTTCTTTATAAAGTTGGCCTGCCCCAGGTATTTTGTTAAGTAACAGCAAATGGACTAATCCAGCCAGAGAATGCATTTGTGGCAGATATACTGGGCATGCAGTGTGGGTTCTACGGGCCTGATCTGACCACACAGAGCTGACAGTTTGTTAGAACATCTGGAACATCTGGCTATAGACCAGTGATTTCATTTGACATGCTTAATAACATCAAGAGGAAGGGTGCTAACGGCACAGGAGCTGGAGTCAGAGAAGCCCTCTCCCCCAGCAGTGGCCTTTCACCTGTGCCCTGGGGAGGGGCAGATTGCCTCATTTTCTACTTCTGTGCATCTGCCTCTGGGTTTCCACCAGAGGAGGTAGAATGGGAAGTCAGGAGACGGAGATCTTGGCACATTCTAGAAGCTGAGAGGAGCTGAAGAGGAAGCAGAGCCAAATTGTGGAGGATGTCAGGGCTGCTTTGTGGAACTGGGACTTTCTTCTGAGATCAGTGGCAAGTCACTGAGGATGTTCCGTGAGGGAGTAACGGGACCAGTCAGCTGCTTTACAACAATCCCAGTGGCTTCTGTTTGGGGACTATAGATAGAACAGGCTGGGACGGAGTCAGGCAGTTGGTTGAGGAGAGTTTGAGAGAGGCTGGTGGCTGGTCCAGGCCTGGAGTGGGATGGAGAGAAGGGGCAGATTCTGTTACAAAGGTGGTTAACAGCGCTTCTCTGCCAGGAGTGACCTCCAACTAACCTCTTTTCAAATGACACAGCCAGTGTTTGTTGCTTGCCTACTGTGTGCAAGACCAAGGATGCAAGGTCCTTGTCCTTAGAGGATTCGGGCAAGAACATACAGAAAGTGAAATAGCCGCAGGGCATTGAGATAACTGCAGGATGACAGTGGCGCTTCCCAGGGCTGTGCATGGTCCTTGTCAGGTGCAGATGGTGGATGGTGCCTGCCACTGGAACACTGGGGACCAGCATGGTAGGTGGGGCCAGGTTCTTATCAGGTCCCCCCA